>CAJHQP010006275.1:0-39435 GCA_905132765.1 Moricandia arvensis | reverse complement strand
CTGAGGTTTTCTATGCCGGATACTACAAATCTGGAAAAAAGAAATTAGGGATATGGAGCATTCAATTTGGCGCATCCTATTTATAGAATGATCTTGATGTTTTTGTCCATCCTCTTCAGTTTGGCGCATCCTATTTATGGAATAATCTTGATGTTTTGGCGCATCCTCTTTGATTCTCTGTAGTTTATGGATACTATAGGCTATCAAATACCAATTTAAAATTGGGTTTATCAGAAATTAAGGTTTAATCTTATACGAGGTTCTTGGACCGAGATCGAATAGCTTCTATCATGGCCATTACGGTCAATTTAAAATTGGGTTTATCAGAAATTAAGGTTTAATCTCAGTATGTATGGGACTTGATTTATTTTGATAGATTATTAAGGTCTTCACTAAAATAATATTTAATCATGCATCCATCTAATGTATCTCTCTCTCTCTCTCTCTATATATAGTGGTTTTTGAAAGAAAGAAAAATCTGCTTGGTATTAGACATGCCCAAATATAGCCAACAAGCCCACAACAGAAGTCTATGTAATTAACTTTCTACCAAATTTTAGCTTCATATATATATGTTGTGTTAGACATTAGTGTAAGCAACTTTATCTTCTTCATTTCTTACTTTCATTGCATAATAAAGCTTTAATAAGCTATTTCTATTTCTATTTAATAAAGCTTAAGATTGTTTTGAGATTATTTATATGGTATCAGAGCTCTAGTGAGTAGATCTTTTCATCTAAAAATTATTGGGTGGTATCACTTAGAATTTGATCTATTTTTTTGGTTTTGGGGTTCTATGGCTATCAAGGTTTGTGATTTAATATCTCTATGGTTTGGATTAGTTTCTCGTTGAAGATTAAAGACCAGATATCGCAAATCTGGATAGATAATAAAGGAAAACGAAGGGTCGGGATATATGGGTTTCAAGGATATAGAGGATTCAGTTTGCCCTACAAGAAAACAAGAGCATACTGAGGGCAAAAATTGTCGGTATGTCGTCTGAATAAGCCTATTCCGACGACATACCGAGGAAAAAAGTCCTTGGAAATAACTCCTCGGAATTTTATTTTTTTTCGGAAATCCGTCGGAAATTTCTGAGGGAATTCCGAAGAACATAATTTCCAGGAGAATCCGAGGAACGCCAATCGTCGGAAAAGTTCTCAGAATATACCGAGGAAGGCTCTCTCGATGTCCTCCCTTGGTATATTCCGACGAGGTTTCCGACGGAGGAATCCTAGGGAGTTCCGACGAATCGTTCCGAAAAAGTGACCCTAGAAATTTTCGAGAAAATGTTCCCTCGGAAATTTCCGAGGAATATTCCGAGGAAATGTTCCCTCGGGAATTTCCGGGGAAACAGTCCCTCGGAAATTTCCGAGGGAACATTTCCTCGGAATTCTTTAAAAATTATTTATTTTAAAAAAATAAAATTTTTGAAATTTAATTTCAAAAATATAAAATTAAAATTAAAAACATATTAGATAACATTCAAATTCGTACAAATAAAAATAAAACATTCGGAGTTTTTGAAAAAGAAACTACGGGTTTTGCGCGTTCGGGTCTTGCACGGTCGGGAACACCTCGTTCGGGTGCAACCTCCTCATCATCTCCATCATTTGCTCGTTCAGCCTCTTTTGTGCCTCAAAGCCCGCCTGTTGAGTCGCCATCTAGGTCTCCAACACAGATATGCGATCATCCTTGTCCTGCAACTGACCCATAAGTACTTCTGGATCAACAAAGGGCGGTGGTATAGCATAAGGCGGAGTCAACCGGGAGCGACGACCCAAACCGACCAAACATCCCTTCTTCTTTGGAACCGACTGAAATAGAAAATAGTCAAATTTAAATAATATAAAAACTGAATTGAACTTAAAAAAAAAGAACTTACCGATTCAACGATTTCGGTTATTCGAGCCAGGGGCAAGTTGGTCGAAGCCGTCGAATCGTCATCATCGGTTTGAAGCTGGGACACTTCGTCTTCCACCTGAGTGGAGATCAGGTTGACCACATCTCTCACTAGACCATCATCAATCTGGCCTCTCTTCTTGTTGGTATACGCCCTCTTCATTAGGGCGAGATCATCAACCTGCTCGCCATCATTTTCTTCTGTCTTGAAAAAAACATAAATAAACAAACATTAGTAATTAGAAGAAAAAACTTAAACAATAGAATAAAAAGCGACTGAACATACCATGCGATCCCCCAAAGTGGCCATAGATTGAGCACCCAAGTTATACTTGAAGACGCCCTTCCCTTTACGCACGCTCCTGCGGTTGGTGGAGTTGGTGGAAGAAGTTGTTTTCTTCTCTTCCTTAGCCCAATGTGCACACAACCCCTCCCAGACCGTGGGGTTCATCGACTTTGGGACCTTTTAATAAAAAAAAAATTGTTAAATAAAAAAAAATATTTTTATAAATTAAAAAATTATTTAATAAATTAAAAACAACCTTGTTTATTTCCCACTTCTTCTTCCACTCTTGTATCTGCTTCCCATAGTTGTCCATAACTTTATGGACGAAGTAATCATAGATAAAGAGCGTATCATCGGCATTCCAGGTGAATTCTTACTGAAAAAAAAACAATTAGTAGAAAATTTATATTAAAGATTAAAAATATAAATAAAAAATTGAATACTTACCGCAAACTGACGAAACCACAGATGATGTTTGTCGGTAGGGAAGTCGGTGAAAGTCGAATGTCCGTAGTCGAGGGACGAGTACATCATACGGTTGATCCACGCACAGATCCCGTTCGAGGATCGGTTAAACCTAATAGAAAAACAAATTATTATTGATGAATCAAATTATAATGAAAAAAAATACGTTTAATTACCATGTTTGACCCCGTCCACGTGGAAACAAAGTGAGATAGGGAAGATGTTCACGACCGGGCTGTCGAACCAAGTCCGCAAAAATCATCACTCCCGAAGGACCCTGAGGAACAGGAGCGGGTGCAGGTGCAGAAGCGGGTGCAGGAGGGGGAAATAGAGAGGGAGATGTATGGTAGGAGCTGTGGGGCGAAGCGGAACCCTAAAACTGGCTGGACGAACCCCGAGAGTGGCTCCCCGTCTTACCACGAGCACGACGCTGTCGAGCCGCGGTCGGATCATCATAAGACCTTTAAATTAAAAAACATATTTAAAAATTAGTTCTAATATATATAAATTTTAAAAATTCAATAAATAGTTTTTAATAAAAAAAACAGTTTAATAATTACAAAAATAGATTTAATAAAAAACTAGTTTAAATAAATAAAAATAGTTTAATAATTACAAAAAAATAGTTTTAATTAAAAAATAGTTTAAATAAATAAAAATTGTTTAATAATTACAAAAATAGTTTTAATCAAAAAAATAGTTTAAATAAATTTAAAATAGTTTAATAATTACAAAAATATTTTTAATAATATTAAAAATGTTTAATAAATATACGAAAAATAGATTTTATGTACAAAAAATCGATTTTAATCACACAAAAAAAGTTTTACAGATATTAAAAATGTTTAATAAATATATAAATGATTTTATAATGCAAAAAATAGTTTTTATATACAAAAAAGTTTTCAATTACATGTTTATAACTACAAAATTAATAAAAACTAAAAAAAAATTCCATACCATTATCAAACTCTCAATAACAACAAATAATCACAATCCTCACAAAAAAAAACCATATTCAAAACTATCACTACACAATCAAACCATTCAACCTAACACAAATCTATAAAAATCACACTAACACCATAATCAAACTCGGTTTCAAAACATCGATTTTTTTGCCGTATTTCATTTCTTATACAAATGTAATACATACCATTGAGGATTATTGTATATGTGATCATAAACATGAAATAACAAAACTTCAAAAAATTGTAAGTCTTCCCTTTACCCGTTGTTAAAGTGTATAAGTGTTCTCTTATGTTGTATGGTTTTCGTTCATGCAATTGTAAAAGTGTTTGTTATCGGGTAAACACCAAATTTTGACTTCATCATCTAGTTAAGACACTTAATGATGGTATTATACGTGTTATCAATCGAAGACGTTGTTTTCGGTTTAAAACCCCTTGTTCCTCGGAAATCCCTCGGAATTTTCCGAGGAAATTTCGAGGAATTTGTGAAAAACACCCAACTTCCTCGGAATTCCCTCGGAATTTTCTGAGGGAATTCCGAGGAAAAATACTTTATAATCAAATCCTTAAATCGACAACGGTCAATTCCCGAACGGAACTTCCGAGGAAAACATTTGTTCCCTCGGAGATTTCCATTCGATATTTCTGTTAAAAAAAATGTCAGACGGTCGCTAGGCTCTGGTTTTCGAGTCGTCCATCAACCAGATGGAATCTGGAATCTGGATCTTGGTGGAACACTCCCCAATAACCGGTTCATCCTCTGCGTGGAAACGACGACTTCCTCCTGCGAAGTCGGTTAACATCGAATACAAGGCCAACTGCAGCTAATAAATCTTCTGCTGGCACTTAAAGTTGCCGGATTGTGCTTGGGTTGGTAGTGGGTCTCACTCTCAAGAACTTCCATGAACTCTGGCCTCTTGGGTTGAGTTCCTTGTAAACAGTAACCCATGGATTGATCTTCCTGTTCCTTTATCCGGGGGTAACTTGATATAACAAACCTGTAACATTTAAAAATCATTGGTGACGAATCAATTCTGAATAATTATAAATCAATACTGATCGGACTGAGAAGCAAGAATGAAAGGATCATAATGTTGCAGCTTTCAACTCGAATGTACTGATGTAACACCCACAAATTGCATCTGTTCTCACACCTCGATCTAGAGTGTTTCCGTGCCAATCACTGTAGAAAACAGTACAGCGCAATCCAACCATGGCCTAAATACTTGATTTCCAAAATATCATGTATGCCAGCATCATAAGTCGTACTCGAACGTCTCCTCTTCTTAGTTTGGGAATGATATCCTCGAGTACAAAATCTCGGCTATGACTTCACAGGCACAGGTTGGTCCAACGACCATCTCACGTATCCAATCGTCAACTGTTTCACCTCTGGCCAAACTAGCAGACACCTATTAATAGCACATATATATGTTATATCAATAAATGTGAATTAGTTTAAATATGTGATAAATGATATTTTAATTTGTTTAAAGCACTCACATAAGTAAACATCCATCCAGCAAATTCTCTCTGCTTCATTTCTTCTAGTTCGTCCTCTGTGGTGTATCTATATTCGAATCGCTTTTCTGCCATGAAAATCCTGTACATATGATGACAATAATGTAATTAAATAAGATTTAAATTTAACTTGTTAAAATAGAAATTTGTAAGCTAATTTATTTACCTCTCATATTGAAGAACGTCTTCACAGTTGGTGAGCAAATATGTTTGCAAAAGACTACGCTCATGCTTAGTAAGTCGACGGTCCTTTGGTTTTCCACTAAGTCGTCCAACGTTCGGAAATTTTCTGGAACCGTAACATGATATGTTGCACATTCGCCTCTATTATCATGCCGAGCAGGTCTTTTGTTTTTGGTCTGAACTTCTGCTGGAAAGTAGTACTCGGCAAAGTTTGAAGTTTCTTCATTGATCATCTGTGCGACTATAGAACCTTCCACCCTACTTAAATTTTTCACCATCTTCTTCAAATGGAACATATACCGCTCATACAGATACAACCATTTATACTGCACAGGACCACCAAGTTCCAATTCTCTTGCCAGGTGAATAGCAAGATGCTCCATAACATCAAAAAATGAGGGAGAAAATATCTTCTCAAGCTTGCACTGAATACGGCTATGTTAGTCTTCAAATTTGCAATACCTTCAAGAGTCACTGATCTCGTGCATAAATCGCGGAAGAAACCACTTATCACTGCAATTGCTTCATGAACCTTTCGTCGTAATTGTTCCTTGAAGGCAAACAGAAGGAGGCGCTGCATCATTACATGGCAATCATGACTTTTCAAGCCAGTAAACTTTCCTTCCTTTCTTTCGATACAATTACGCAAATTAGATGCATAACCGTCTTGAAATTCCACATCGTTTGAAATCCAATCAAAGAACACATCTTTTCCCTCTGCATCAAGTGGGTATATGGGAAAAGGACCCCTACCATTCTCATCAACCATGAAGTTCTGAACGAGCACATATATCGACTAAATTCAGTCTTGACTTCAAATTATCCTTTGTTTTACCTTGAACATTAAGGATCGTGTTCATGAGATTGTCAAAAAAGTTCTTCTCAATATGCATGACATCTAAACTATGCGTTAGGCAGATGATCCTCCCAGTATGGCAGATCCCAAAAAAATATTTTGTTTGTGCCAGTTATGTAGGTCTCCAACAGCATCTACCGGAAAATGCTCATGTCCACCGACGTCTAGCGTCCTCTGCTGCACCAAAATCTCTTAACTGTGTCTTCAAACCTTTCCCACTAACTTCCTCGGGTGGACCATCAAACACCTGCTTGTTCTTCCTAAAACAAAGTCTTACTTCAACGGTATGGATGATCAGGTGGTAGGAATCGTCTGTGACAGTCAAACCAACACGTTTTCCTTCCGTTCTTTAGTTGGAAAGCATCTATGTCATCTTGACAATATGGACATGATAGCCTCCCATGTGTTGTCCATCCAGATAACATACCATATGCTGAAAAATCACTTATTGTCCACATTAGTACTGCCCGCATTTGAAAGTTTTATTTACACGAAACGTCGTATGTTTCAGCACCTTGAGCCCATAGTTGTTGCAACTCATATATTAGTGGCTAAAGAAACATATCAAGTGATCTCCTAGGATGCTCTGGTCCGGGAATGAGAATGGAGAGAAACAAAAACTCTCGTCGCAAGCACAAGTTTGGGGGTAAGTTGTATGGGGTAAGAAGGACTGGCCATAGAGAATACTGTCTTCCACTCTTGCCAAACGGGCTGAAACCATCAGTACATAATCCAAGGTAGACATTTCTTCTCTCATTCGGCAAACTCGGGATACTTTGATTGGAAATGCTTCCACGCTTTTGCATCTGAATGATGTCTAATCTCACCATCTGTTGAGTGCTCCGCATGCCATTTCATTGGTTGTGCTGTGCGTTCAGACATATACAACCTCTAAAAACCTTTTCGTCAGAGGCAAATATCACATCCTTTTATATGACACTGGAACTCTTCCACTTGTATCTTTATAACGAGACTTTCCACAGAATTTGCATGTAAGCCGCTGTTCATCCGCCCTCCAATAAATAATGCCAGTTATCGCTGCATACATCTATTACCTGATACGATAAACCAAGACCAGCTACGAGTTTCTGAACCTCGTAGTATGAAGCAGGAGCTGCATTATCCTCGGGTAGAATACCTTTTACAAAATCAGCAATCGCATCCACACAGTCTTCAGCCAAATCATAATATGTTTTAATGCCCATCAGTCTTGTAGCAGATGATAAAGCTGAATGACCATCTCTGCAACCTTCGTACAATAGTTGCTTTCCAGCATCCAACATACCATAAAATCTCCTAGCTTCAGCAGTGGGTAAATTTTCCCCTCTAAAATGATCATTTACCATCTGCTCAGTACCTACACCATAATCTACCTCCGTTCTAATTGGTTCTTCTAATATAACCGTAGGTTGAGGTTCGCTAGTACAACCATGTTCATAATCAGTTTCTCCATGATGATACCAAATTTTGTAACTTTGTGTAAACCCATTCAAATATAGATGAGTCCAAACATCCCACTCTTTAATGACCTTTCTATTTTTACAATTAGAGCAAAGACATCTTAACTTACCTGTTTCTGCTTCCGGTTGTCGTTGAACTAACCCCATGAATTTGGTTATACCTCGTTGGTATTCATCCGTAAGCAATCTCTTGTTCGGATCCAAATGAGGTCGATCGATCCAAGAACGAAAATAGTTTGAAGAAGACATGTTTTTTTATGAATCAAATTCGTGTGTAAAGAGAGTAAGAGGGAGGATGAAGATATGGAGTGAATGAAGAGAAAGAGGAGTGTGCGTATTTATAGGAGAAATGCTCCCGAGAAACCGAGGAAATTCCGACGCCAACGGCTAGTTTGTCGGAATTTCCTCGAATTCCCCAACGGCTCTCCAACGGCTTCTCTAACGTCTATATTATATCCGTCGGAATTCATCGGTTTTTTCCGAAGAGTAGAAGTTCCTCGGTATTCTATCAGAATAATCCGTCGACCGTATATTTTCTCGGAATTTTGTCGGTATATTCCGAGGAAATTTTGAGGAAACACAAAATTTCGTTTCCTCGGAATATCCTCGGAAAATTCTGAGGATTTTATTTTCCGTCGGAATGTCCGTCAGAATACCGATGTTTTCTTGTAGTGATCAGATCCCCAAAAAACTATGATTTAGTGTGAAATTGATATCTCTTGATTTTGATGAGTTTTAGATTCATATTTTAGTTTATTATTATCATTTTAGGTTGCATTTAGGTCTTTATATTGCATATGCATACATAATTGCATTCGACAGGGTTTAAAGTGTACAATTGGAAGTTTAGGGCAAAAATCAAGGGTTAATTTGCACATTACAAAACTTTGGGGTCATAAACGTAGTTATCAAAAGTTCAGTGACTAAGGTTGAAAATGCTGAATATTCGTCTGGGCTGAATTGCACAATTGAAACCTTTGTGGCTGATTACACGAGGATGTTTCTGCAATTTTTATAGTTGTGGGGTCAAATCGTAATTAGCCAAAACTATGAGGACCAGAGATGCAAAAGAGTGAAATTCACCATTGGAGAAGACGAGACTTTCTCCTGTGACTGCGACTCCATTCCGACGGTTCCGGCGGCCATCACGACGGGAGAGATGATCACGAGCACGACAACATACTAGTTGTGGTTCAACAGATGAGACGACTCGGACCAAATCCGGGGTGGAGAATTGAAGTTTGGTGGAGGTTGCGATGAATGATTCGAAGCTTGAGATGTGTAGATACCGACGACGAGTTGAGAGCACGATGGTGGAGGATCCGATGACGAGAAGCAGTGGCGGGACGGACAAAGACTTGAGAAGAGATGATGGTGCTTGAACAATCGATCTATGCTTCGTACATTTCAGATCCAGAGCGGCCACAACGCAGCGGGGAGGAGACGTCGCCGGAATCAAGCGATGGTTGGAGCGGCCAAGTGGCGCGGGGCAGTGACACCGCTCAGACACGTCGAGCTCACAGCGACCAGCCGGAGCGGCACGAGCCACCCGCTCGGGTTGAATAAGAAGATCAAACGTGATTCTCAAATCGCGGCCAAACGCTAGTCATAGCGTTTGCGATCAGCGACGACGTTTGCGATTGGCATTTGGACCAGATTTTTAACCTCCTATATACATATGTTTTAGGATAAAAAATCTTAAGATATCTCATTTTACTTTATTTAATATTGTAAAAGCTTGAATCTTTTGATCATTTTAAGGAAGTATTTCATCTTATATTTGTGTTTCTCTTGCTCATTAACATGATTAGCCTTGAATCTCACATAGATTTAAGGTTTCTCATGAAGTTTATTGATTATACACTTTGTGATCTATGGGTTAAGTAGATTAGGGTGATTAGGTGGATATTTAAGATGATTTTTGCTTGATTAACATTGTTCTGTGACTTATTAGGTGATCTTAATGCTAGATTAAGGTTGAGAAATCTAATATAGATTATAAGTTGTTTCATGCCCAGAAGGTGTTCGATGAATGCTTGAACCAACTTAGTATTCTCCTTTACATATTTGGCCAACGGGAGTTGATGTCCAAGATGTTTGGTGGTTAGTAGACTTGTGTTTTATGCATGCTTGATTGGGTAAGGCCAACGGAAGTTGATGTCTAATTCATGATTAGAATAGGGATTATTGTCACGGGAGTGGAGTAGTCTGTTTGAATGAGATATAGACCTATAGACTTGCTGATTGTTTTGTTTGAGCATCCTAGATTGAATCTTGATCACCCGATATCGATTATCTTGCCCATGGATCTATCTTAGCTATTGATTGAAAGTTTGATTATTGCATTTGTTTCTTGTTTGAATTTGAGATCACTTTGTTTATAATTCTAGGACTTTAGCTTGTTACAAATCATCCATCTTCTCATTTGCTTAGATTAGGGAAGTTTGTGTATTCTTAGTGTGTAGATCATTAGTTCCTTGTGGATTTGATCCTAAAGTGTTGCATCGATATACCATTCGATTGTGGTAGCGTGCACTTAGGTTAATTGGCATGTGATAAAACACAGTAATCAAAAATCTTCATGATTTGAAAGTTATAAATTTATTTCTCCACGAATTAACAATTTCGAATGTATTTCTCCACGAACCAATACTTCAAAACTTAATTATCATAGATCATGGTTTTAATTGGTGTATTATAAACCAAATAGTTTAAACCAGTTAAACCAAACCAAAATTCACTATAAAGAATTTTTATTAAAGAATATTGTTTTTCTTCTTGTTGAAATTTTAAAATATATATTTTTAACTTCAAAGAAGTTTTAGGTTTATATTTTTGTATTTTTTAAATTTAAAAGAATCAATATTTCATTTTATAAAGTTTAATAAAATCACAATGAACAAATAAGCTTGTTACATTTGTGTTTTTTATTATTAACCAAATAGGTTAAACCAGCTAAACCAAATCAAAATTCACTATAAACAACTTTTATTAAAAAATATTATTTTTTTCTTATTGAAATTTCAAAATACATATTTTTAACTTCAAGAAAGTTTTAGGTTTATATTTTTGTGCTTTCTGAAATTTAAAAGAAAACAAAAATTACATCAAGATTTCATTTTTATAAAGTTTAATAAATCACAATGAATAAATAAGCTTGTTACATTTGTGTTTTTTTTATGTTATTGATAAAAAAAATTATTTGTGTCAAAAATCAACAAAACATAGATTTGGACATATACTTTTATCAAAATTTTATTTTTTTCTTTCAAATTTCAAAAGAACACAAAATATTAATAAGCATGTTTGTTCATTTCAATTTTATTAAATTTTGTAAACATAAAATATTGGTGTAATTTTTTTTCAATTTTTTGAAAATGCAAAAATATAAAAAAAATTAGGAAAGCTTTTTTGTATTAAAAACTACATTTTGAAATTTCAACAAGAAGAAGAACAATATTCTTTAATAAAATTTGCTTAAAATATTTTTGTTTGGTTTATTCGGCATAAACTATTTGGTTAATGATAAACCAATTAAAACTATGGTCAATATGTAATTAAGTTTTGAACTATCGGTTCGAGAAAAATCAGGGAGATTTGACACTGTGTCATAGTTTGATGGGGGTATGATGTTGTATGATAGTTCTCGTAAAAAGATAGCTCGTTAATCCAATCTATTTAAATTATCTGCAAATACAAAATAATTATCAAATATTAAAATAAAAGTAATTATTTTGTGTTGTTTGGATTGTTACTTGTTTTGTTGATATATATATATATATATATTACTAGATCAAAGAAAGATAACTAGTTTTTATTTCTATCTCCATAAGTGAATCACACATAAGTAATATATTTATAAAAGTATCTTAGAGTTTATATATATTTATATATATATATATATATATATATATATTTCCTAGACATTATTTGATAAGTGATTTGACATGTGTTCTCACTACAATTATTTTAACAAATAAATGATGGCATGTCCTATTAAAAATGATGATATAGATCCTATGTAATTATGACAAGTCTTACTACAATGATAACATAAAATTCCGTTATAAAAAATTAAATATAAAATAATAAATATATGGTTAGTGCCATAATTAAAATTATAATCAAAATAATTTAAATATTAGATTAAATTTATTATAAACTTATACACTAAATAAGTGTTATAAAATTCATTTATTTTATTAGTAATTTATATATTTTAATGTTTTTAATGAGAAACATTTATCTATGGCAAAATTGTAATAAGATATTGTGTTACTACCATATGTTTTATAAATAATCTAAGAAAATTTATTATATAATGTCAAATTACTGTAACATAATCAATTTATTATAGATATTTACATTTTGATTTTTAGATTATATCATATCAAGGATAAAAATTATATAAAATTTATATTTTGTGGATAATTAAATAAGTAAAACTATATTTAATTTTATTACTCTATGTAATGATAAACCTAATCATGTTTCTGAGTTATTGAAGTGTATTTAAAATTTAATTGTGATAAAATAATTTAATTGAGTGGTTAGCATTCAATTTATTTGGTTTAATAAATATATTTTGTAAATTAACTATTTTTAAATAAAAGCAACTAAACAAAACAAAACAAAAGTATTAAATTTCATTTTTAAAAGAAATAAGAAGTATAAAAATTAATAATTCAAAATATACAAATTAATTTATTAAATTAAACTATTTTAAATACAGTCATATTAGAAAATAATTAAATTAATAAAAATTACAAATAATTACTTTATAAAAATTTAAAATTAATGAAGTAAAAAATAAATGTAATAAAATATATATTAAAAATAAAATATATTTTTGAGTTATCATTTCTGAGCATAGCGCATAAAACCATTTAGTATATATATAATGTTCCTAGACTCAAATATACATAAAAACAATGAAATATTATTTATAAATAATAAAGTTCTTTAGTTTAGAATTCCAACAAACTATCAAATAATTTAGTAATAATTATTAAGTAACTTGAAATTAATTTACAAATAACAAAATAAGACATGTAACATGCAAGTCAATTAATTTTAGCAAGTATTTGAAATTTTAGATACTTGTTTTTACAAACTAAGTATAATTCCAACATTTTATTATTTGCGGAAGCCAAATCGAGAACTAAGCATACCGAAACTAATAAGTATTCGGTTGTGCCCACCCCTAATTCATATCTAATAGCTTATATATTTAACATAAATATATCATAAAAATGAAAATATTAATAAAATTGCATTGATTTTTTTGTTGTTGAATTGTTGCCTTGATTTTGTTAGTTAGTATATTGTGTTAGATAGACGATAAACTTGAAACCAGAGGTCATGTACTATTGATTAATTAGAGTAACCAACTCCTTGGAAAAGATTTAAGGATCACACATTTTCTAATGACGTTGCCAATCCCCTGTTCACAAATAGATACGTGATGTGAACGCTACAGATGACACACAAATGATAGTTAATCATATTTTCCAAATTTGGAAAGGATATCTGTATGGCTGTCACTAATTTAGTTAAGTTTCATCCTTTTTCAATATAAAAACGAATTCATCAACCACATGTTTTTGGTTAAGTCACAACCAAATTTAATACACTCTACTATACCGACAAGCATTTTCTTTCATTATGATTTTGGACCATAGTTTACGCTTGCACGTATTTAAATAAGTTTGCATAGATTCGATTCATAAATGATATATACGTAAAGTAAATCTCTGACTTATGTGATTTTTTTAAATATAAACAATAGTACTCATCAACTACACAACTATAAAATATAAATGTAACTCGTGTCTCATTCATTAACATAGCATGAGTATATATACAACGTATGAACCGTCATCTAGCTAAGGATATACACGAATGGATTAACATAAATCCCTATGATATAGGAATGTGAACATAACTCATCATTATCCCTTTACCCCCCCCCCCTCAAGTTGGTAATGACATATCTCGAATTCCCAACTTGGACAGTAAGAACTGAAATGCCGGTGCTGGTAGCGCCTTAGTAAGCAAATCAGCAGGTTGATTCTTTGTAGTAATATGCCCGGTGATAATAAGCTTAGACTGAACTGCATCACGCACCGTATGACAATCATTTTCGACATGCTTGGTGCGCTCATGGAACACCGGGTTCTTTGCTATATGTATCGCAGCTTGACTATCACAGAACATACGCATTGGTTGAGGATGAGTAAACCCTAGCTGACAAAGGAGACGTTTGAGCCACTTCAATTCACAAGTAGTATCCGCCATTGACCTGTACTCTGCCTCAGCAGAAGACCGAGAAACTGTACGTTGTTTCTTTGTCTTCCATGAGACAATAGAGTCACCGAGCATCACGACATAGGCACTTAGGGATCGCCTGGTAAGCGGACATGCAGACCAATCTGAGTCGGAGTATGCCGTCAAAGTCAAGTCGTCATCGGAGGTGAGCATAAGACCTTGATCAGGACAACCCTTCAAGTAACGAACGACACGCAGAGCCGCGATCCAATGATCTTCTTTCGGTTTTTGCATGAATTGGGATAAAATGTGGACAATGTAGCTGAGTTCAGGGCGAGTAAAAGTAAGATAGATAAGACGCCCTACAAGTCGTCTGTATTTGCTCGGATCTGGAAGAGGGCTACCCTTGACGAGTGCCAGTTTATGATTGAGTTCCGTGGGCACCGGTGTCGGTTTGGCTCCTAACAGTCCGCATTCAGTAATGATATCCAGCGCATACTTCCTCTGAGATACAAAGATGCCTTCAGGTCCTCTCGCAATCTCCAAACCAAGAAAATATTTGAGTTTCCCCAAGTCTTTCATCTTAAAACAAGTGTTAAGATAGGTCTTGAAGCGTGCGATTGTAGAAACATCATTCCTAGCAATGATAAAATCGTCAACATACACAAGAATATGAAGACATATATTATCCTGCACAAACGAAAACAAGGAGTAGTCTTCATAGTTCTGTTTGAAGCTGAATGATAGTAGAACCTTGCTGAGCTTGGCGAACCAGCAGCGGGGAGACTGTTTAAGACCATATAACGATTTTCGAAGTCGGCACACCTTAGTAGGATCAGTTGTTTTAAATCCAGGAGGGAGATGCATATATATTTCTTCCTCAAGATCACCATGTAAAAACGCGTTATGGACATCCATCTGGTGAACTTCCCACCGCTTAGCAGCTGCAACCTTGAGTAGAAAACGTACAGTATTCATCTTAGCCACTGGTGCAAAAGTGTCTTTGTAATCGAGCCCTTCTTTTTGACGGTTTCCACAAGCAACAAGACAAGCTTTCAGTCGCTCCACCGTACCATCTGCTCTGTATTTGTTTGAGTAGAGCTACTGGAAATATATAGCTCTTTTTCCCGGTGGTAGTTGAGTAACATCCCAAGTATGATTGTCCTCTAAAGCCGCAACCTCAGCTTTCATCGCACCATTGAATCTCGGGTCCTTTACTGCTTCTTTGTATGATTTGGGAACATAGTCAGTGGTAATAGTCGCCAAGAAAACCTGATGATTGTCACTAAACGCAGCAGTAGAGGAATAATCAGAGATAGGATACAGTGGCTTACCTGGGACCGTAGTCGGGAAACACTGATCATGAGCAGTTGAAGAAGAAGAAGCGTGAGGGGGGTTCGTAGTAGTAGTCGCAGAGTTGAGCAGAAAATTCTTGAGAAGAATGGATGGTTGTTTTATACGCTGGCCTCTACCCAGAATTTCTGGAAGACCTGGTGAAGTCGCAGGCTCAGACTGAACCGGTGATGATGGCAAAGAAATCGGTGATGAAACTGGTGGATCAGACGTTGGCACCGTAGGAGAAGCAGGAGCATTGTGTTCTTGACTGTCAGTATTGTTACTTGGAGGGACATCTTGCACCGGTGGGGACGTAGACGAAATACTTGAAGTCCCATGCAAGTTATTGTTATTCTCAGGTGCAAGTGGCGATGGCTCCGGTGTAAGCAGCCAATCATCAATTGGTAGATCGCTTTGCATTACCGGTGGTGTAATGTAAGTGGAATTTTCTATTCCCGGAAACTGATCCTCCAAGAAGACCACATCTCGACTTGTAAAGAAAACATTAGTCTCGAGATCATATAGACGCCACGCTTTCTTGCCGAAGGATACCCCACAAAGAGACATTTGCGACTCCGCGGACTGAACTTGTCCCTGTCTCGAGGTCTTGTGTGTGCATAGTACAAGCATCCAAACACCCTTAATTGCTCGTACATAGGAGGAGTTCCATGGAGAACTTCGTATGGAGTCTTTCCATCAAGGACTTGTGTAGGAGTCCTATTAATCATATGTTGCAGCAGCGAGTATACTCTCTCCCCAAAATTCCACTGGTAGTTTGGACTGAAACAAGCAAGCACGTGCTACATTAAGAATATGGCCGATGTTTTCGTTCGACTCTGCCGTTTTGTTGGGGCGTATACGTGCAGGAGGTCTGGTGAAGGATACCATTATCTCGGAAGTAAGGCGCCAGGGTCATGAACTCAGTGCCATTGTCTGTCCGAATGGTTTTGACCTTTTTCCCAAATTGTCTATCTGCCATTGCACAAAAATTACGTAGAAGAGGAGCAACTTCAGATTTTTCGAGCATCAAAATATGTCCACACCCGCTCTCGAGTTATCATCAACAATAGTTAGAAAATACACAGCACCACACGAAGCCGGTGTGCGATACGGACCCCAAACATCACAATGAATCAAAGCAAAAGGAATAGTAGCTTTATTAAGACTGTCTGGAAACACCTTGCGTGTTTGTTTTGCTCGAAAACAAATATCACATTGACTAGAATCAGAAAAATCTATCTTAGAATCCTTAAACACTGGGTAAATTAGATAAAGCCTTGTAAGATGGATGACCAAGTCGTCGATGCCATAGACCAGAAGTAGAATTTCTCGACCTCAAAGCTCCATGAACTCTCGCGACTTTGACACCCGTAAAGTAGTAAACCCCCTCACGTTCTTCACCTGCTCCAATCAGAGTCCTCGAAAAAACGGTCCTGTAAAACACACAATGTATCAGTAAATATTGCAATGCATCCAGTTTGTTTCAGTAATTTCGAAACAGAGATAAGCGTGCAATTAAAATCAGGAATAAAAAGGATATCATGGAGAACATAGTCCTTGCTGAGGCGCAAAGACCCTTGTTTCGTCGCATGAGAGGAACATCCATTAGGAAATGAAACTGATGCAAACGGGATGTCAGAGACGTTATGGAGTAATGCAATGTTTCCCGTCATATGTTGTGATGCTCCTGTGTCGATAATAACATCAGTTAGTGTAGTTTTACCCGACAATCGTTCTGAGGAGAGGTTTCTTTGTTGGTTTTGAAGCAAAGAGATCAACGAAGCAATCTATTCCGAGTTGATTGTTGGCGAGCCCTGGGTAGCATTAGCACGACCTCGTCCACGTCCGCGATTATTGTTGTTGGAGCGACCACCCCGACCTCCTCGAGAAGAGTTGTTTTGTCGTTGTTGCTCCTGAAAACCATTCTGGAAATCCATGAACCAGGAAACACTCTGAGTAGTCATGTCCTTTCCTCCCACAGTGAGTACACGTACGCGCCGGGTCTCTAGAACGTAGAGGTAAAATGTCCCCCGCAGTTGTTTCTTTAAGAGGTTCTGTTTTGACCGAGAAACCCAGTGCCTCTGATCGCTGTTCCTTTGATCGTGTAGCCACCATGTTTTGCTCTTCACGAATTACTCGGGAGTACACTATGTTGAGATCTGGTAATGGTTCCTCATCGGTTATACGAGATCTGATAGATGCAAAACGCGAGTCATCGAGTCCAAAAAGAAATTTATGGACTTTTGCATCCTCTCTTTCTTTCTCTATATCTGCAGCAGCCTCACAAGTGCAGGGACGAGATGTTTTCATGTTTTGTAACTCCTCCCACAACTTCGTGAGACGTCCGTAGTAGTCTAGTATCGTCTTCCCATCTTGCTTACAGTTCGTAATCTCATCTTGTAGTTGGTGCAAGCGAGTGCCATTCTTGACGGAGAAGCGGAAGCATAGAGTTTCCCAAAGCTTGTGTGCCTCAGGGACGTAAGAAACCGTAGAACGTACTTTTGAATCAATTGAGGTGCGGATCCAGCCGACGATCATGGAGTTTGCAGCAAGCCATCGAGACAGATCCGGTTCCGTCGCTGGTTTCACAAAGGTTCCATCTATGAACCCGGTTTTCTTCTTGGCTTGTAAGGAATTCCGAAGTTCCGTAGACCATTCTGTGTAGCTTTCCTGGGTAAGCAAAACGGAAGTAATCAAAACGCCAGGATTATCAGATGGATGAAGGTAGTATGGTGATAAATCCGAGAGAGGTGCAGGGATCGGATTGGTAGTAGTTGTAGAAGTAGAAAAATTGTCATCACCCATCGTTTTGTTTGATGGTTACGTGATGAAGAAGAAGAAGATTGATAGAAAAAATAGGTCTAAGAGATCTTTGGCTCTGATACCATAAAATATAAATGTAACTCGTGTCTCATTCATTAACATAGCATGAGTATATATACAACGTATGAACCGTCATCTAGCTAAGGATATACACGAATGGATTAACATAAATCCCTATGATATAGGAATGTGAACATAACTCATCATTATCCCTTTAAACTAGTAGCAAATGTACAAACTCAATAAACGATCAATCCGTAACTTCAAGACAAGAGATAGAATAATATTTGTTCTTCCGTAACAATATTGTCACATTCCAAATTAATTAAATTAAGTTGGATCGTACAAATCCATGTATCCTCCTCACGCTTCACCGCGTTACCGGTAAGACCTCGGATCTATATATGTCGCAGTCTTGACCACGACATGCTGCGTATAGAAGGTACATACTCATATTATTCAATGAAACTATACATGAGTATTTGTAAGTACGGAGAGATACTAAGATTTACATTCTAAAGATTTTATAGTCTTTTACATATATGAATAGGTTTCCTTAATACGCTTCCACAAAATAGAGAGAGTATAGCAAATCCAATCTTAGAACATACTTCTTGGAACTTCGAGTGGGTGTGGCTTAGTCAAAGAATCAGCTAGCTGGTCATGACTCGATACATGAGACACCTTGATAGCACCAGAGCTGATAAGATTTCTGATGAAGTGATATATGAGTGCAATATGTGTTTCATTCTTGAATGGAAGATGTGACTGGTGCAAAAATATGTGGCACCAACATTGTCGTAGTAGATGACTGGAGTTACATGAAGCTTGATTAGGAGTTCTTGTAGAATGGAGCATATCCATTGCATTTCAACAGCTGTGTTGGCTACTATTCTATATTCCGCTTTAGTTGAAGAGCATGCAAAACCTCTATGTTTATTTGACGACCAAAAGACATGATTCCTGCCAAGGTATATGACAGGCATTTGTGGAAACACAGTCATCGGTATCACCAGCCTAGTCCGCATCTAAAAAACCATGTAGCGTGAGAGGTGATTGTTTGGAGAGGAAGATGACATGGGTTTGAGTCCCAGCCAAATATCGTAGTACCCTTTTAGTAGCTTGTCATTATTTTGTTGTAGAGCGATGCATGAATGAGAAAGGCGTTTGACTACGTATGAGATATTCGGTCATGTAAATGAAAGATATTGAAAGCTACCAAAAATTAATTGATAGATTATCTTAATCTATATTATGATGTATGTATAGTGCCGGTCTGCGAAAATTTTGGGCTGGAAGTAAATTATAATTATCATCCTATTAATTAAAAATGAAACACACATAAACTAAATATTACCACAAGGGCTTCAACCCTGTCACCTTCTGTTAACAAAATATCAGATTTTACCAGTTACACTACTGAAAAGTTTTAGAATAACACGGCCAATATTTTTGATATATATTTTTTTTATAACCGAGTGTCCAGGCCCCACCGAAATGGTCCAGACTAGAGACCGAAATGAGCACGGACCCGAAGGTCAGCCAGATGACTCGCCGTGAAACGATCTTCGGTCTTGGGCGCTGGAGCACCACATATAAATTACCCCAGTGGCCGGGATTCGAACCAAGGTGGCAGTACTCACAGCCGTGAGCCCTTTACCATATGATATTTTAAAACGGACCGGAAGCACATGCTTGTGCCGCTTCTGCTCAGGGCCGGTACTGAAGTGACGTGAACATTCCAGCTTCTATAACAGCCGGATACAGCAACTTGATTCCCTGTGATACTTCTAACGTCAAAACATTAGTCCAAGAATCACCATGTCTAAATAAACTCCTGATCTGGGCACACTCCTTATTGATATACTTCAAAATCTGGAATAGTTTTATTATTAATAGTTTGTTCAGAATTTTGCTGACCGGTATATTAGTTGAGGTTAGTCCACTCTATTTCTTCGTTAGTGACAGTTGCACACCCGCCAATAACATTCCTCGCAATTTTCAGATTGGATTATGCATGCTTAACGAAAATGTACCTTATTATAAGCCCAATATCTCTGTTTTACCAAAAATAGTGGGCCATATAGACATTTTCACCAAACATGCTATTTTTGCTTGGTTGTTAACAATTTACCGTCGACTTGGCTGTCAAGTCTCAAGACTAGACTTTAGGTATAAAACACTAGCCTGTTTTGAACTAGTCCTTATCAAACATTCCTACACTATACGGCCCATATATACAAACCTTTTAGCCCATCATAACTTGGGATGGACAACATTCCAGTTAGTGTTTTGCTTTTATTCTCAAATACTTCCTCCGTTTTTTTCTATAAAATGTTTTGGTTGAATACACGGAGATTAAGATATCTATTTTCTTTTTAAAAGTATTTTTAATGATATATTTTTAAAATCATTCAACCAATTATAAAAAAAAACGGATAATTTTATTGGTTAAACAGTTTCCAATAAAGTTAAAGTTAACATTAAAACTTCAAAACATACCTTTAAATTTCAAAACATCTTATATTTTAAAACAACATAAACCTTCTAAAACATTTTATAAAAAGAAACGGAGGGAGTATAATTCTATTTTCATCGGTCTGACAAAAAAAATTCTACTTGTCATCTAGGTGCATTCTTAATTAAGACTAAGACTTAAAACTTGTCTAGAAATGGAAACCGGAACCACAATATTTTTTATTTTATTTTGGGAGGTTTGGAAGAAATTTGTAAAACTTAAATTTTATGTGTAGGTGTTCCAAAAAAAAATGTTATTTGTAAATCAATATAACTTTAAAGAGTAAAATAGTTTAGAAATCACCCAAAATTCTCTCAGACTCAAAGTGCCTTCAATTTTTTTTCCCTTTCGAACCCCAAATTCCAAATGACAAGGAAATGTGGAAAGAGTTTTCAAACACTAAGATTGGAAAGATTGGTTTCAGAAAATAAGTAACTAAGATATCAGAAGTGGAGGATGAGTAGATGGACCCTCGTTGAAGAACACACATAATTGGAGTGGACCAATAATGCCATAACTTTCATAAAGTACTAATTGCCATATGTACGTAAGAACCACTTGCAATTTTTCAGTAGTGTCTTTTAGTACCAAATCCAATATATACAAGGGGTTAACTGGCTCTAATAATAAAATCATTTATGTACAATGATCGGTTCTATGAATTTCATAAACAAAGAGAAAGAAACTATATTCAATCAAATCAATTTGATTTCTCATTTGCTCATTCTGTAATCATGCTTGATTATACTTTCATGAACCAACCATAAGAAAATAGAAGAACAAATACTGCAATGAAAAAGATAGTCACACCAGAAATAATATAGGGCAATTCCACTACAAAAGAAACTACCGTAAATCGATATAAGATTTTATGAGTCGTCTCTTGATGCTTCATATTACAACGTTTATAAATATATGTGTTGGAAGTACACCATAAACTCATAGGGCACAGTTTATATTTGTACATAAGGCTGAATGAATGAGAGCATAACGTATTACTTTATATTTCATTCAAAATGAAATAAATCCATAATGAATAAGGGTTTTATTCTAATTCTATTCTATTCTAGAGTAAACAATAAAATAATATGAAGAAAAACTAAATGCACTAGTCTATTTATAAGTAAATTTATTGTTACATTATGAAGTAGATAATAGAGTAAAGGGGAATTTTCATGTTTACCACATTATTAGTATCACTTTTCATTTTTACTTTCATTAAAAAGACATTTTCATAAATATCATCTTTTGAAGAGGTAATTTTTTCTAAAATTAATTAGAATCCTAAATTTTACAAACCTAAACTCTACCCCACCCTACCCCAAACCCTAAGTCTTATATTAATTAATCCAACGGTTATATATATATTTTTTTTATCTTAAAACATAAGGGTAAAAGTGATTAAGGTAAATATGAAAAATGTTACAAGTAAAGTGATATTTTAGACAATTTTCCTATAGTCAGGTTAGAGTATTTCTTACTTTAAACATTTTGGGAAATTGTCAAAAATACCACTTTTCTAGTACTACTTTTCATGTTTACCTTAATCACTTTTACTCTTATTTTTAATAGAAAAAACACACTTATAACCCTTGAGTTAATCAATCTAAGACGTAGGGTTTAGAATTGAGGGGTGGGGTAGGGTTTATAATTGAGAGGTGGGATAGGGTTTAGAATGTAAAATTTAAGTTTTTAATTATTTTTTTTAAATATCTTTTAAAAAATGATATTTATGAAAATATTTATTTAATGAATGTAAAAATAAAAGTGATATCAATAATGTGGTAAACATGAAAATTTTCCAAATTTTGTTAGGATTGAAAAATGGAGTAATGCTGAAAATGTTCTTAGCAAGAAAAATGAAAAATTTCTCTATATATTTTATTGGACTTATTTCATGCATAGGTTAAATTTAACTGATATAAGCTTTAATGCCATAGAGTTTATTACAAGTCTGATAGAAACCATATAATATTACAATATTTGCAGTAAAGTATAGAAACTGAAATATGGTCAACAAGTGTTACGAGTTTGGTAACTTCAACCTATCGAAACATGGTCTCCTTTTTCCTTAACTGTTCTCTATATTGACCTATCAAAATCGTTACAACTTTTGAATGATAATGTTAAACTGAGGTTTGATGTGACCTAAGCTAAAAAAAGATAGTAAGGTTTCAATCACGGAAACTGTTAGCTAACGCTTTCGATTTCTTCACGCTAATTAAATCAAAACAAATTTCGTATAGAGAAAGTGACGACATATATTGATAAACTAAAATAAATTACTAATTAAAAAGCTAAAAACGAAAGATAAACCTATCTTTATGTCGGCTTCGCTTTTATTATATGACTCCCTTCTCTTTAATTAATTTTTGTTTTATCCTTTTCTCTTTTAGAGTTCCTTTTTAAAAAACGAAGCTGTAAAATTATACTAGAGCCGGGTCACGCTTTGCACGGCCAGTGAATTCGTTAAGTATTTGACATAAGTTTTTAAAATTTAAAAAATGCAATTATATATTTGTATAGTAGTTTATTTAGAAAAATATCCGAAGATAATGTCAATTTTTTTGTACAAAAATCAGTTTTCAAAGAGAAAATTGAACAAAATAGGTTTTATAAAAAGTATAAAATATAGACTTATACCCATAGAGTTAACTAATCTACACTTAGAATTAGAGTTATGAGGTGATGTTTCGGAAGTGAGGTTTAGGATTTAAAAAAACAAATAAAAATAAAAATAAAAAGTGCTATTTCGGTCATTTTTTTTGAAAGCTATTTTGGTAAAAAAAAACTTTAAAAAACTATTTGAGAGGGTTATCTGATTATTTATGTGAAATCACTTTATCTAAAATTTTGAACCTCAAAGTCGTTGTAGTTAGGTAAATTGCGTTGATAAAAATTTGTTTTTTGCTTTTTATAAAATAACTATTATTTATTCACTTGTTATATATCACAACAAAATCACAAAAGAAAAATTGTTAAACAAAACATATCATATTTGATCACATAAAATAATCAAACTAATATATTTATTAAAAACACAAAATACTACACTATATCATTTTAATATTTATTAATGTTTGATATAGAATTAATTATAAGATTGATATTATTTAATTATATTATTTTGTATTAAAAATTAGTTACATTACTGTTATTTATTATCATCATTGCTAGATAATTATGTAATATCTGAAAATAAAAACTTTAAAGAATTCTTTTGGATTAAAAATAACCGGTACCAAAATTGATACTAAGATAATTATTATTTTAGAGGAACCAAAATCATACAGTTTCTCACAAATGGAGGGGTCATTAGATTTTTTATTTATAAAAAGTGTTAAATTTTGAGTTAATTGTTTAAGAGTATTCTAGTTGGTATATAATGAAATGTATACAATATATGAAAATGTACGTTATAGCATAAGATATATGGAGATCACTAAATCAATTCATATTCTTTCATCTATATATTTATGATCAATTAATAAAGTACAATCAATTAAATGACAATTAGGTTAAGCATACTTTTCGGCCGGCACGCAATGAAGCCCAAAAACAAAAGAAATTGACACATGACGAAATCCAACACTTAGTTAACGTGGACACGTGTCGCCCGCTCTTGATTCGACTTTATGACGTGGCGATGATGTGGATGATCTCAGGAGAGAGTAAACACTCTTTTATATATAAAGATTTCCAATACTATTTGCTTATAGTAGTAATATAGTGTGTATATGTAGTATTACATGTGGGGGTATAAATTTTGTTGTTTCAAAAATATTGAAATCAAAATATTAAGACTGTGACTGCATTTCTTGTAAGAAAACAATTAATTTATTCGTGTATCCGGTAATAATTGTACTTCCATTTCTCAAAAGAAAAACATGCTTTTCATCTTTTTCGTTTCTATTAATAACCATATAGTATACTATTACACATCTTTTCTTGAGAGCACCTCCCTATTCTTTGTTACTCTAATTTCCAATAATTTACAAATACTCTCTGCGCCAAAGCATTTATCCACACAATAATAAAACACCGGAGAATGGAATACTAACCCTTCTTTATCCCAAATTATATGTATTGTATTGTATTGTATTGTATTGTATTGTATTGTATTGTATTGTATTGTATTGTATATCGTACATTAAATTGATTCCCAAGTTAATTTTCAATATTATCTACGCTTCAAACGTGTTTGTTTAATGGTGATTAGACACCATGATCCATGCATAAACACAAGTAATCGGCGAACACTTAATTAATTACTAAACTCATGGTAGGGAATAAATCCGCACCACATAATTCTTTATTGGTTCTATACTCCTGCTTAGTTCTATTCTGTTTAAACTATTCTTATACTTAATGATGCTCCTAGTTACTGTTAGTATGATTTGGTATAATACAGCCATCCATCGTATCCTAATATTTAAAATTCGTAATGAAAACGAGAGTTTAACTTAACCGCAATAGAATAATGAAAGAGTGGGATTTGGTTGGAATCTTTATCAGAACATTGTTTGCTTTCGCAGCTTTTAATATGAAAGTTCCCTTTTATATTCAATCACTAAATCGTATAGAAGATTATTAACACAGTGAGGACGGATTAAATAACTATTATGTATGTATCATTAATGATAAAATATAATAAAAGGAATAATAATGTGGAAATGAGGACGTAGCGTAAGTGACTGGAATAGACAAAAAAAAAAACAAAGTGATGGGAAATGATGGAATTGTCGTTTGTACTTTGACGCGTACCTCTGATGAGTGGAAGCTGACGCTGAGAAATGGACCTCTTTTAGTTATTTATTCAAATAGTATGTATTTTTAATCATTATTCATACATTTTTTTATCAACATCATTATTCTTTCATCTTAAATTCATATGAATAATGCGAATTTCGTTCCACGGCACAACAAATATTCCACAGAAATTATTTCATTTGCCAGGTAGGACATTTTATTTGAATAGTGAGAAATTTCGCTCCACGACACAACAAATATTCCACAGGAATTCTTTCATTTGCTAGGTAGGAAATTTTATTTGTTAATTTTGATTCGATCTGTTATTTATTTTTAATTCGATTTGAAAAAAATGAATAGTTGTAAATTTTTGAAGCAAATAAAATATTAAAAATTAATATCTGTTCTAAATGAAGTAAATCATAAATACTAAAATTTTGAAAAGCGTATTCCATCATATATAAATACATGTATATCTTGATTAATTTAGAGTTTTAAATCTATAAGTTTATATAATTGTTATTTAAGATATGATTTAATAAATTTTATTCGAGTTATTACTTACAAAGTACTATATCAAGAAAATGAAAGAAAAGAATATTTTATGATAATTATAACTTTTTCTTAAGTTTTATATTATTATTTTAACTAAATTTAAAATTAAAAAATATATAGTTTCACAGCTTCTTTTTATTTTTATTTTATATATTATGTGTCGATCTTCATATTATTTGTAACATGCAAAAGATATGAGATCTTTGTAAATATACGTAATTATCTGCAAATATTTCTATATTTACTAGATGTTTTGTTTTTCAAATATTCATAACTTTCTAAAGCAAAGTAAATAAAAATTAAATCTTTGACATACTAAGTAGATCACAAATACTAACTTTTTTGTTAATACTTACTTTGTGACCCTTATTTTGCTAGGTGACCTTGAAAATATGAATGGCCAAGATTAGTTTAATATACGAAACAAATTAACACATTTTCACACATTTTTGTAGTCCATATTCTGAGACAAACAAATACATTACCACATTGATGAGGGATTTACCCTACAAAAAATAAAGCTAACCACATAGGGATGATTTAACGGTAGGCGAATTTTAGAAAGCAAAGGGACCCGGGTTCGAACTAACCTAACAACACTAAAACTGTGTAGCTACACAAATATAAAGCTATACTTTGATTTTCATTGAATATCAAAAGAAATAATTCACTTATGAACTAGTTTAGATCTTTTCATAAGTTCGAGATACTTTGTGTAAAAAAAAAATTAAGCTAAAAAATAATATACATACAATATAGACTGTAAATTTTTCTCATGCAAAGACAAGAATAAAAAGAAAGCTAGCCTAGATATATAATAGATAGTGATCGAGTTTGGGTCTTCACATGGTTTCTGTTATATCTAGGAATGGGAGTGAACTCGCTGTGAATTACCTCAAAATATATAGAAAACAACAAAAACTTAATTGTGTCTACGTACTGATTTTTCATTTGAGTGCCTTATTTTGACCGATTTTTATTAACTCTTTGTAGAGTTTGACATTACTGATAATTATGCTGGTTTAGATAGATACAAGTTTGAGTATGAATAGCTCTAAAATAATGGTTTTATGATGAGTTGCCAAAATGAACATCATAAAGAGTGAGGTGTGTGTTGTCTTCAGTTGTTATAATCATTTTCTCAATGTGTTTGACTAAACAAGAAAAAGCAATGATAGGAACTTGACCACATACACTTTGATCCAAATAGACTGTGCAAAAATGTGGGGGACCCTATCTCATATATTTTTTTCAAGTTATATCTATAGCATTGACAAGATAATTGAAGCTTCAGGGATATGGTTTGGTATGTTGTTTCCAGACCAGCTTTTTCATTTTATTTGTTAAAGTGTACATATATTTTGTATCATCTAATATTCACATTAAGATATTATTAAAACGTAAAATTTGGTATGTTCTTGTTAGTGTGCTGATTTTGCTCCATAGTGGATTTTTAAAAAATCATAAATCGATAGTGATCATTTTAAAGCATATTATGGTGGTGGGCTACCTTCTGTTTTTGTTTTATTAACAAAGAGTTTTCTTCGGTTTTCAATTTCCGGTAGATTTTTGTTTCAACGTGATTTATGATAACAAACATATACCATGGAAAATATTGGATGCTTATCATAATAATTGAAAAAATGAATATTACTTTTTTGTGTGTTGTTATTTATTAATATATTTGGAAAAACAAGCTAAATGTAATAAATATATTTACAAAGAAACTTTTTTAATAGATATTTTTTCCGTTACAAAATAATCTATATTTTAAAAATAAAATAAGTTTCAGAAAAATGTATCTTTTACCTTTTCAGTGTAACTTTTTATATGTAATAGTTGTAAATTGAAAATTTTAAAAAAATTAATTGTGTTTATTGAACTTTGATTGGTTAAAAGTGATGGGAAATAATGAATCACAAAAAAAATATATTTAATATTAAAATTTAATATGTTTTATTAATATATGTGAAAATCCTAAATAATGTAACAAAAAGAATATTATATATTTAAATCAACCCATAAAAAGTATTGGAAAACTACAATCCGGTACTAAAAACAGTCATCCGAGAAGACCGACCCGCCGCCACCAAACCCTCACGTACAAACTGCTGTTAGTCACTGAGCCCTTGCTTTCCGATATTTCAAGGTCTCATACGTATTAAACAAAGATAGTGTTTTTAGTTTTTTTTTATGGTAAAATAGTAGTGTTTTTAGTTGTTTTAGGTGACTTTCACTTTATTTGTTTGGCGTTAACGTTTACAACGTTTGCAGCCATCCCTTCACGTATGCATCGCTCACCTAAATATAGCTGCTTTAAAGGAACCGTTTTGGGTCAGTTCTCTTGTCCTTATCTAATTACCATGTATGCCTCTGGAACCCTAAGCCTTCTTCAGAGGGTTCTTTACTAAATATCAATCATCAATCAATGGGTTTCTTTTTCTTTTTCCTTTGGTCAAACTAAAATTCATCAACTTCATGACTCGTATTTCACGTTTTACTTTTCTTTTGTAAATTAGAAAGAAACAGTTAGTTTTCAGGTAGATGTTGATCTTAAGCTGCTTGACGTTGAGACTATTATTGCAAAACATAAATAATATAAGAAGATATTCTCATAAAGTCATGCAATACTTTATTCTAGGTTGTTTTGAGTGGATTCGACACTTTGTAAATGGTTGTTAATTATCTAAAACAGCAGTTAAGTCTTATAATTAGTGATTAATTAATTATATTACAGTTCCATCGTTTATCTTCAGAGTATGATTGAATCTAAGATATTTTTCGAAACCATCCACTAACTACTACCTCCGTTTCGATTTAGTTGTCGTTGTAGAGAAATTTTTTTGTTTCAAAATAAGTGTCGTTTTATAATTTCAATGCAAAATTTATTAGTTTTATCTAATATTATATTTTTCTATTGGTTGAAATGTGGTTAGGTGTATAGATATTTGTGTTTTTATCTAGAAAATATGTAAAATTAAATGGTTTCTTAATCTGCGTGTAAAAATCTAGAACGACAAGGAAAACGAAACGGAGGGAGTAAGAAATAAACACCACCTTAATTTGGGTCCCAGCTGATCACCTAACTAACGCAAACTCACAACTAGACGTCTATGTATATCATTACACATGCATAACCTTATCTATACGCATCAAATTAGAATCTCGGCACACTCTTTAGGTCTCAAATGGATTTATTTTTTTGTTGTTGTTGTTGGTCATGAATGTAGATATAAATACTGTTGATGTAAACAATTTTTTTGATTATAATCTTTATTTATTAATTGTGGATGTAAAGTGAAAGAACACGTCCTATTATAACTAGAAAAAGAAACATTGACAAGTGAGTTATCTTAGGCAATTTAGAAACTCTAGAAATAGCATGCAGGTTGTAGAAACTAGAAACTGTAAGTGATTCGAAAATCTTTACAACCGCAAATGTTGCAAAAAAAACTTACTCGATTAAGAACGTATGCTGACATCAAACATTAATTTTCTTTTGCATCAAAAACTTATTTCCCCCTTAAATTTTTGGAGTATACTTAACTTTTGACAGGGTGATTGTGGTCGAATAGTAAGAAGACGAAACTGGGACGTTAACACGTTTCAGCTTCGACCCAACTGTTGCGCGAAACTAAGTCACAATTATCCTGATCACCTTACACAGATATGGGTCTATGTTTTAGGGTCCATTTGAATACCCAGAGACATGATCTATCTGTGGACTGTATCTCCATTTGGAAATTAGTCTAGACCTCTCTATGGGCCTAGGATACCCCCAGATTAAACAAAAAAAACTTTTTGGAAACCATAGAAAATCTATTGATATACTTAGTTACAAATTCACATTAGTTCACTTCATTTGTCTCAACTACTTTACCAAAAGGTACAAAATTACAAAGCGTACTTAAGAATATCTCCAACCCCATTCCACACAATCATGAACTTAATTATGTTTTTTTCTCTTGAAATCTCTCCTTACAAAATACAGAAAATAATAGTAAAAAGTGGACAAAAAAGAATCTCATACGCAAATATAATAAAATGAATTATACGTCACACACAATCCACAACGTTAATTCGCTGGCTCTCTTCTATAAATCCCCTCGTCACACTTCTCCTCTCACCAAAACATTTTCTTATTATAAAAAAAAACTAAACACCAAATTTTATTTTCTCATTCTTTCTTTCTTTCTTGGTTCCACAGTCTACAAAAATGGAAGGAAGACAATACTACCCTCCAAGAGAAACCTTCGAGGGAAACAGAACCACCATGGAAGGAGGACCTCACTCCCCGTGGCATTCACCGGTCCCTTATCTCTTCGGTGGTTTAGCGGCGATGCTTGTTCTCATCGCCTTTGCTCTCCTAATCCTCGGCTGCTCTTACTGGCGTCTCTCTGGTTATTTCGACGGTGAGGAAAACCAGAGCAGTGATCTTGAAGCAGGAGATGTGAAACCTGACAAAGCTGTGAAGGCTGTAGCTTTACCGGAGAAGTTCTTGGTGATTATGGCCGGAGACGTGAACCCCACGTACTTGGCTACGCCGGTGGAAAAAACATGTACTTGTGACGATGATGAAGACGAGGAGGGTGGTGATGAGTTGAAGCAACGGTGAGACATGTTGAGAAACAGAGTACATGAAGAGGAGAAACAGTGGATTGTCTTAATGTGAACAGTTCTTTAGACTGTTTGTATTTGACCCGGTTGCTTCTGAAACGGGTCGGGTCAGAGCTCTATATGATGAGCCTTAATTATAGTCTGACTCTTACAGTGGCAAAGATTTACATTTACAAAAAAAAATCAAAATGGATTATTGAGTTTGGATCATTAAGTTGTTATGATTAACAATGTTATTTAATCTCAGCCTTTGCATCATTAAGTTGTAGTTTACAATTCTTCAGTTATGATGAAAATATCCGGGAAAAATGTAAATTTCTGCGATTTTAAATGGAAAAAATGTGAACATCTTTTTGAATTTTGAATATAAAAATAAATAAATGGTGACAATATGATTAAAATTGTACTGTTATGATCAGGACCAGTTCATGTTTTACGTGGGATTAATGTGACAAGTGGTTCGGAAGAGTCTTAAGGTTAGAAAGTTGAAGGCACATGCAGAAGATAGTCTGAACTATGACGACACTCGTATGTGTCTCTCTGATGCGGCGAGGTGAAACAGTTGGCTTTCACTCAATGGCCTTAATTAGTGTGTAATTTATTTCATTTTAGACTATAGTTTAGTTTCTACATGATAATGACAACGAATGTTTGTAGGTTTAGTGATAGACGTTAACATGCCCCTATAAGTTTCTTTTTTTTTCCTGGGCCATCTTATCTTGTAGCCCTAGAGCTACGTTTCTACTTTTTATTGCTTTGAAGCTATGCCTTCTTTAAATATACACTCATTTGCATTTCCAAATTATGCTAATAAAATGGATTATACCAAACTATAATGGTAAATGATCATTATGTACATAAATTTACTTTTATAAATAAACGTCAAATATTTGTAGCAAATTAGAGGACATATCTTCTTTATTGCATAATTTTATTAAATTGAAACATAATTATTTTGTCAAATTTAATTTAAGGCTCACTTGACAAGTTATCGCCAGGCTTTTCGGCTCGATGTTAAAAAGTTGTGGACCAGCTTAATACATTGCAATTGTAATACATCATATTGGGTGTAACTTGGGCCTATTGGAGTTGTTTGTATTCACTTTGTTGCCTAACCATATATCTGGGCCAAAATTGATCCAACCGTTAGTTAAAACCGCTAAAAATAAAATCATATTTTAAAGTTGGCCTAAAGACCCAAGTTTGAGAGATCATACGTGTGTGAAGTGTACGGGTGTTAGTGTGTTGTGTAGTATAAGATAAACAAAGCAAGTAATCTTGTGTGCATAACTACGCATGTAGTTATATGATGCAACGTCTTGTTTGTTGATATGTAACATTATTATTTATATATTGTGTACTTAATGTCTTCTCAGTCTCATTCATTGTAAGAAGTTAGTATACTCCCTTTGTTTTTAAATAAGTGTCATTTTAATTTTTTTTTGTTTCAAAAAAGTCATTTTGCATTTTCAATGCAACTTTTCACATATAATCTCTTTCTTACCCTTTTAAATGACCAATAGATATTTTTAAAATCATTTTTATTCAAATAATTGAACATTAAATGAGGGTATATTAGTATATTTTTTCATTTTCTTAATTTTCGTGTAAAGTGACACTTATTCAAAAACGGAGAAAGTATATTCCCTCTTCTGGATTGCCATCCATGGCTCACACTTCCCTCTACCAACTCTTTGAAGACAAATTCTTCTTTCATTTGTTTGGCTAGATTTCCTTCAATCATTGATCATAAACAACATCTAATCATCTTAAATATGATCTTTAAGCAATATCAGTCTATATAAAGCAAATGGCCAAAGAGCAACAACGGCTTTAATAGGAAGACAAAATCAAGAGCACGAGACGAAACAACTGTATAAAACAACAAAAGACATCTTTTCTACCATTGGCCTTTGCTTACACAGTTACATTACAAATCATCCAACCACATTCATACCAGAAGCAAGTATGATGAACTGATCTTCTAGAATGACGTATGAAGATAATTATATGGCAAACCAAGTATGATCAACTGCCAGAAATATAGTGGTGGTGTCCAATGTTTGTGCTGTAAGAGGTTCATGATGTGACTCCAGCAACTAGAGTAATGGGTATGGATCAGATTGCTGGTTAGGTTCTACCAGATTTCCTAATCCAGTCTGTTTTTCAGACACTAATACATTCAATATGGCGGGAAAGGAATGGTTGGAAACATGGCGAGCCATCTCAGGACCCCTCTCTAGTGATACTCTATATAGACAAGCAAATTCGGAATCGGATTGATTCACACAAAGGAAGGATTTGGAGAAGATATAAAGATGCCATGAAAGTTTGGTTTGCATCAAGACTTAGACATGGAAGCTGAAATAAGTTAGGTTTTTTTCAAATGTACAATAGCAATCATAAATTGCTAAGAAAGAAGTCATTCATTGTAAAAAGTTCTTTTTGGGGTTGAATAAATATGACACTCATTCAAAAAATAATAATAAAATAATTATATGGCGTACGTTCATAAACGAACATAAAATTATTTCCTAATGCAAATCCACCCTGAAATAAACGAACTTGTGATTCACACAAAATGTGAAAAACAAAAGTGGTCTTATTTTTATAAACTTAATAGGTAAATTTGGAAGCCAAGGTAGGTTTAGCTCAAACATTGGAAGAGGACTAATCAGTGAAGTCAAGTGGATTTCTGCTCACTATCTTGTTCTTTCCCGACCAACCACTCAAGCGTTCAGGTAAATGTCCGGTTCGGTCTAGAGAACCATGATCCAGTTCATGAATCATTGTAACAACTCATTCTGTGTTTTGCTAGATCACAAGGCATATCTCCAACTTTGCTCCATCAACTTGCTCTGTTGTTTTAGCTGGGAAAAAAAGAAGACGCATAAATATTGTTACTCCGACTCCACAATTTCTCAAGGTTAAAACATAATAATATGCCGTTTAAGTTTGGTACTAAGGTTTATTTAGTTGATGTGAAGACTAACAATTATGTTGTTCTCAGACATTAAGAGTGCCAAGTATTCACCGCATATCTTACTAAATATTTTTAGCTCCTTTGGTGATGATGCATCAAGTTTCAACGGTTCAATGGTTTCTTCTAGCTTCGCTTCGCCTTCAGAAAAACCCAAACATAGGCCAATTCTCCTTATAGATTCATATATTCTCTTATCATGAACCCTCCTTTAAAGAAATGGAGACGAAACAAGACTAAGAACAACCCTAAACCTCAACCTCTAGTTCAGTGCTTTACTTACAACACTGCTCTTCTCTTAGGTTGTTGTGTTGGGAGAGGTCTCTATCTTGTCTTCAGGTTCTCAGAGAACAGAAACTTGTACTCTGTGTTGACTTCGTATTCTCCTGCTTATTAGCTGACGAAGACCGGTTAATCATCTCAGAAACACATTCTCTTATGGGTATAATTCTAGTCATACCCACTCGCTTGCCTTACAAGACAATTGACAAACCCTCTAGTTGACTTATATATATCACTAATCTGCTTTAATGTCACTTGGGATTTAAGTTTCCAACTCACAAATGTCTCTTCTTGTTTCCAACTCACAAATGTACTTTGTGTTTTAATGTCACTTGGGATTTAATTTGATAGTTATAGTGATGAATAATATTAATGTTGAACATGCCACACATGCATTGGAGAGAGGTAACACAAGAGAGTTGGTTAATCCGACATTGCAAGATAAGTACGACGATCAACAGATGAACATGCTTTGTCCTTACAGCTTCACATTGTGTCCAACAATCACCGTTGTTACGACCAAGGATGACTGAGGTTTGTTACATATATATTCGATATCCATCGTAACATATTTAGAACCAAATGGCTCAGAACAAGACTGAGATTGCAAAGAGCTGGAGAATACCTAAGGATATGACGAATGACGCTGAGGATAATGATGTATGGGATGACTATTCTATGGTTTTCGAACATGATGTTCTTTGGCTACTTCCTCTTATCCAGGCTTTTATCTTATATCTACTCTTTCTGGTAGATCTTTTATTCTTTTTATCTTAATTCTTTTTTATCTTCACGAGAATCGAGGGATTATTCATCCATAAAAGTATAAAGTTTTCACAGCTAATAGTTACTAATCAAATTTCAAAAGTATACCGTTTTTACTTTATTTGCCATTTCAAGAAAAAAAAATAATGCATACACTAAACTGAAGCATATATTTATATTATTTTCACAATTTGATAAAGAGCTCAAAACATAAATATTCTTTTTTTTTACATAGAAATATCACATATTCTTTTCTCCAGCTGTTATGCCTCCAAACCTTAAAGACTTGAGAGTAATATAAAATCAATGAAAAGTTAACCAAATCGAACCCCAACACCTTTCTTTTAGAAAAGTATTTATTTTAGATTAATAAAACCTAGTAGGGCTGGACACTTTACCCGATACTCGAGTCCGTATCTGAACCCAATCCGAAAAACCCGAATCGAAATTCGAACCGAAATATCAAAATACCAGAACGGATATTGAATTAGGAGAGAATGGATATCCGAACCCGAACATGTAATACCCGAACCCGAATGGATACCCAAAAATAACCGAACATATGTATAATTAACCATATATTTCTAGTTCAGTTTTCTCATGCTTTTCAAAATATTTATATTGATGTTAGACATAACTTAAAATTAGATAATAAATATAGAATTTTGGACAAAGTGATTTATTACTCACTTAAAATGCATGTTAAGTTCTTAATTTCATGTATTAACAAAAGTTGCATCCAAAGTTTTAAAAAAACAACCAAGTTAATGTCTTGATGTTCTTAATTTTTTTGTCCCCAAACCTATTAATCTTCCTTAAAACTTAAAAATCAGTTAAATTAAAGAAATATTTTTTAAATACAAAAAATTTAAGCAATTAATAATTTGATTTTTTTTCAAAAGTTAAATATCTGAACCGACCTAAAATATCCGAACCCGAACTAAAAATATTCGAACCCGACCCAAAGTGTAGAAATACCCGAACGAGTACTAAACTTTTATACCGAAGTACCCGAAAATCCGAAATACACGATTCGAACCCGAACGAGTGTCCGAACATCCACCCCTAAAATGTAGTACATATGCTATGTGTGTATAAAATAAGATACATGAATTTGTCGTTATCGAAGATAAGTAATTTGATAAAAGAAGAAAAAAGCAGTGGCACTTTGATCCAATAAGAAAAGAAAGCAATAGTATGGATCTAAACAGAGACAATTCATTTGGGTGGCATTTGTAATAACATTAAACTCAATCATAAAAGAAAGCAAAAGTATGGATGTAAACGTTGACAGTTTTTTTCTTTTTTGGAGATTTGCAATATAAGATATCTAATAATGAGAAAATTTAGTACACTATTTGAGATTAAATATAAATATTTTGGCTTTTTCTTGTACTAAAATTTATGATCATGTAAAATTTTAACTAAAATCAGCTAGACACTGTAAATACAGTTATGCCATGGTTTGTTAGTTCTTTTTGTTAGCTTTCTTTTATTTTTGTTTCGCTTTACAATGTTCATCTAGTGGAAGATGGGAACTGTCAGGATAAGGATTAATGTGGAGAAATGGACCACGAGACAACGCTTGGCCCGACGATGCACGTGGTTGGGGTGTGGTCGGACCCTCCACTTGTCTCCTCTTCGACCCAAGTCCATGTCGGACCCCCTTTTCGGCCACGCAGGTCTCACTTTCGAGAAGCCAACATATAGTTTTCTTCTTTTACTCCCAATTTACTGTCTCGACTGGTAACAAGTTTTTCCCCTTTAGATGCGACTGTCTTTTTTTTTTATGCTCAACTTCAACTTTCATTTGCCAAACGTGACTGTCTTTATTAATCCTTCACTTCAACTTCAACTGCAACTTTCTTTATAACATTGGTGGGAGTTTACATAATTTAAAGACTGCTTGGTTTGACATAAGAAAAGGTTTCCAAAACTCACGAGTCATGACTATAAATTTCTGAATACATACATTGACGATCGATTACTATATTTGTCAATATTTTTAGACATGAGTTATATATATTTAAGCATTGGGCCATCGACTATAATATCGTCAGTCTTATATAAATGATGAAGAAAAATCTGCGAACTACTTGTAGGAATTAGATTTAAAACTCGTTCTAGATACTGAGATTTCAGGTGGCATTTTCGAAAGTGGCTAAGTAAACACAGTTTTCAGAGAAAGAAACTTTTAGCTGAATAAGTTCATTTATAAGCTCAACCATAGTCACATATAGTTCAAAACGAGTGTTTCCATATATGTGTAGTTTGATATATGTGGATACAAACCTAATTGCAAGGGAGCTTTCATGTAACCTTTATACAAATAATAATTAGACATACATAAATATTATAACGTGTATATTCAGTACAAATTCATGCGCTTTCATTTAATTTTCTTCCATTTATCTCAATACTATGTGATTCTCTTGTGGTCATACATGTGAACAAACATTTAAGTAATAGTTGAATTATAACAATAGATAAATATTTTTTCATTTGCCTCTAAATTTTAAGTTATTTTCTAATTTATATGTATAATAAAATATATCATGTATCTTTATCTTTCCATCTTAATAATATATGCGATTTCACATATACTATTTTTTATTATTTCAAAATATTTATTTTTGATATGTTGAATTACGTACATTTATTATTTTAAATTAAGCAACAACTTTTATCATGTTAAAATTGGATTATTATTTTGGTAAGTTTAATGTAGTCAGTGCAACTTCTTATATTTGTATAAATTGTTATATATTTTTTTAGAAAAATAGGAAACAAAAATATTATATAGAGTTCCATTATTAAACATAACTTGTAATATTTTAAAAATATATACACGGTAAATGATAATTATTGGTTGAATTGATTGTTCATATTAAGAATGTTGGTTATTCATAGTTTAGTATATTGGATTGTATGATTTTTCTTGAAATGGTTATAATTTTCTGGCTACAATTGGACTAAAAGAAAAACATCTTGTTAATTAAATTTTGTTACCTTTATCTTAGGATGATAAATATATTTTTAAATCATGTATAATTTGATATATGTCATTTTCGATAAAAGTTAAATAGTTGAAGTGTTAAAAATCTGTTATAAAAAATCTAATCATTTAACTGAAAATATATTGATAATAAGAAATATAATTAATCTTGCTGCAGCCTCAAATTTTTAAATATTTATTTGGTTTTAGAATAATCATAGGATAAATTATTTTTGAAAAATAGGATATTTAGAATTAATAGATTTTATTTTGTTTTAGGAAACATAAAAAATAATAAAACTAAAATTTGTTTTTATATAAAATCTATGTTTCTATTTTGTAAATTTTTCCTTTTTATTATTTATGAATTTAGTAAAAAGGAAAATTAAATTAAAAAGTTCATCACAGTTTTATTAAGAAAAAGAAAACGTATATAATTGTTATAAATAAAAATTATTAAAGATATCAATGTAATCAACCATTGTGAAGGTTAACATGAGTTCCACACGTAGAAAATTCACTTCTCAAATACTATTATTGAAACTAATATAAGAGGCTTTGGCTCCTATGGAACTTGTGGAAGGCCCGAAATAAACTCTGTTTTGATAACAGGGAATTTTCCGCGATGGAAATTGTTAATAAGTCCATCTCCGATGCTAAGGAATGGCAAGCCGCTCAAGCACTGGAGTCGCCTCAAGATCAGAGGGCTCAACAGTCACCAGCTCAACAACCTATTTTCAGCACCCCCATGGCCCAAGCCAACTCGGTCACGTGCAATGTAGATGCGGCTTGGAACCCAGTGTCCGGTAATTGTGGTATTGGCTGTGTTTTTTCAGGTTCGACCAGTTCTCTGAGACTGGACACACTACGTGAATCTCGTAGTTTTGTTTCATCGGCGTTAATGGCTGAAGCCCTCGCCGTTCGTTCTGCGGTTATGTATGCTGCTTCGTCAAATGTGAAATCCCTTATGATCTGATTCTCTATCCTTGGTGAAATTGGTGAAAGGAGGAGGTTCTACCCCAGCGTTATTCGGCATTTTATTTGACATTTATCACTTTAGCTCCTCTTTTGAGTTTCTATCCTTTGCTTTTATTCCTAGATTGAGTAATGTTTTAGCTGATTCAGTGGCAAAATCAGCTCTTGAATTGCTTAACTTGTCCTCCTCCAATGGAGAGTAAACACTTTTATTGGTAATGAATGAATGTTGTTTGATCAAAAAAAAAAAAACTAATATAAGATCAAAGTGTTTTACAAAAATGGGCGATCTAAGATATATAACGACAATAACCATTGCATTTAAGTGTACTTAACCAATTATATTGAAACTGAATTGCAATTAATAAGACTAATAACCATATGATTAGACAATGAGTTTGGTAGAGTTTACCTAACGAGCTTAATCTAAGTTTAATTGAGGGAAAAACACCATAGTACCCAATTTATTCGTGACATTCAACATCAAACTTTTAATTATTTGTTTTCCGTTTAATAAATTAAGACTTTAGGTCTATGTATTGTCAGAACTTTGCTTTAATGGCTATTATTAACGTTATTATGATTGTATATATGTGGCCCCAAAGCCACAGCATTTCGTAGCCACTATTTGCAAATCTTAAGCTACCTTACAGAAAATATCCTGCCTAAAATGCCCATTGCATCAAGGTCTTTAAACCCACTTGGATGGCACAGGTCTCATTCAACTACTGCGATCAAAAGTACTCGCCATGAGTAACCATAATTTCACGAAACTTGATGTAGGCTCATTAAACGTAACTATCTAATTATTAAGATGTAAATTACTTTAGCGTCCTGTAATTTGAAGAGAGTAGATGAGTTCAGAAGACTATGCAAGTAGTTAGTGCGTAGCAGATTGGTTTTCTCTTTTTGTAGTTGTATTATACATAA
>CAJHQP010006274.1:0-39451 GCA_905132765.1 Moricandia arvensis | reverse complement strand
GACTGATCTATCCGTAGAAACTTCCGATTTCACACTGACCAACAACGAGAATACGTTGATTCGAAAGCCTTTTCAGCAAAGGACGTTTTCTCGCCTGACGTTAATTGGGTTGCACGGCCCATAATCAAATCATGTGGGCCTTATATTCAAATCAACGATATGACAATGATTAGTAGTAGGCCACTCAATAACGCCATTTCTTAGTGGTTATTATTCTCAGTCTCGAGTTCGTGCTTTGTTTATGTTCGGTTTTATCTTAAAGAGAGGGATTTTTTTCTTAAATGAGACGACCACCACCACAATTGAATGGTCAACTATACAAAACAGCAGCCGTGAAAACACATTTGCTAAACATCAAAATTGTCATGGACCATCCGATAGTAACCAAAGGGACCTATACTCTTGTATGCTAACCACTATTTCAATCATTACGGAAATTCAAGTAACAAAGCCATCATCTCTAACCAATCACATCCGATCTATCAACCTAATGGTCTGGCCACGAGACAAGCATTTGATGCTTGCATATAGCATATAAGAATGCAGATTATCTAAATGGAAACAGAAAAGAAAAAGAAAAAAAGAGTAAAACATTTGCAAACAGATAAATAAAGCAGTTCTCGACTAAAAGTAACACACTTGAGGTGGATAGCAATAGTAAACACAACAAAGACAAAAATACGACAAAGAGAGAGAGAGCAAACAGCAAAGGGGTTGTGACCAGTGAGATAAGAGAGGTGATGCTGCTTACAGCTTGTCTTCGAAATCAGACAATGGAGTCATCTGCTCCTTCATACCCTTCCTCTTCCTGATGTCAGCCACCAGCGTTGAAGCCTGCGATCCTGCCTCAAGAGGGTCAGACGACATCATCTCCCAGTGATCAAACACACATTGAGGGAAGGCCTGTCCTGAGGTTGCTGCCCTAAGCTGACTCGAAAATCCAAATGACTCCACCACTGGCAAGTACGCCTTAATGTTGTACAATGGTGTCCCAGGCCTCTGCATCTCCTCAAACACATGTCCACGCTTCTGATTCAGAACGCTGTAGATTCCTCCAAGAGCTCCCTCTGGTGCTTGGATCTCCACCATGTAAACCGGCTCCAAAAGTCTGGGCTTGGCAGTAAGCTGGGAGGCGTAGATAACCCTCCTTGCTGTTGGGATAACCTGACCACCACCTCTGTGGATAGCATCAGAGTGGAGCACCACATCACACACCTCAAAGCAGATTCCTCTCATGTTCTCATCACATAGAGGACCTTCCTTGGACGCCCACTGGAACCCAGCAACAACTGAATCCTTGATTTCATTCAGATACTGAACTCCCTTACACATGTCAACAACCATGTTGGGTCCGGTGGTTTCAGGTCCAAACGCCCAGATCTTCTTTGCAAGATCCTTGTCCCAACCAAACTCCTCTGCCAAGATCTTGGAACGGATCTTGGGATCATCTCTTGGACCAATACGGCCTTCATCAATTGCCTCTGCTAGACCGTCCTCCAAGGGTCTAGCCTCCATGTAGAGACGGTTGTGCTTGTTGGGGGATTTACTCATAACAGTACGGACAGATCTCTCCAGGACAGTCTCACGGAATGAGACAACAGGGTCTGACTTCACGATCTCAGCACCACCCATGAAATCATCTTGAAGATCCTTCAGACAAATCTCAAGATGGAGTTCTCCAGCACCAGCAACAATGTGCTCACCTGACTCCTCCATTGTGCACACAACCATAGGGTCGGACTTGGCCAGCCTCTTAAGTCCCTCAACAAGCTTGGGAAGGTCAGAGGCGACCTTGCACTGAACAGCAACACGGACAACAGGGGAGACGGAAAACTTCATTGCACGAATAGGGTGGGCATCAACTTCTTTCTCATTCGTCAGGGTAGCATTCTTGGTGATGAACTGATCAAGACCAACCATAGCAACAGTGTTACCACAGGGAACATCCTCAACAGTCTCTTGCCTCTTACCCATCCAGATGACAGTTCTCTGGACACTCTTGACGTAGAGATCTTTCTTCTCACCAGGGACAAAGTTTGGACCCATGATCCTGACTTTCATACCAGTGGACACCTTACCAGAGAAGACACGACCAAAAGCAAAGAATCTACCCTTGTCCGAGGCTGGAATCATCTTAGAAACGTAGAGCATGAGAGGGCCATTTGGATCACAGTTCCTGATGGCAGTGGCATACTGATCATCAAGGGGACCTTCATACAAGTTCTCAACACGGTACCTCTGAGCAGTGTGTGGAGATGGAAGGTGAAAGATCATCATCTCAAGTAGTGCGGTACTTGCGGGGAGCCATGTTTGCATGACACGCTTCATCAAAGGTTTACCCATGAGCTCCTTCTCATCAGATTTCATCTGGACACCAAGCTTCTGCAACATAGGCCACAACTTGTCCTTCTGATCATTCATGCACGTGGCAATGATTTGCTTGATGGGTTCATAACAGAACTGGACAAACCCACGCTTGCAGGTGGCAGAACCAGTGTTTTTGCTGCTCCACTTTCTGGTGGCAGGGTCAAAGAAATTCTCACCCCAAAGCCTCTCCATCATCTTAGTTTCATCAACACCAAACTTGGAAGCGTACATCTTAGCAAAATTGGTCAAAGTGAAAGCCCATCCGTGGAGACCAGCAGAGAAAGCAACGGTACCCTTCTCAGGGTAGACCTGAACATCCCCAAGGAGAGGGTCCTCATACGTTGCCATGATGACATTAGCATTCTCAATAACCCTCTGGAATGTCTGGTAAGCCTCCTCACCATCAACTTGTAGCTCAAGGAAACACCTGTCCATCTTGTTGACAGTCAAGACAGGCCTAATCCTTTCACCAAGGGCCTGACGGAGCACAGTCTCGGTTTGCACACAGACACCCTCAATACAGTCAACGACCACAAGAGCACCATCGGTAATACGGAGAGCAGCAGTGACCTCAGATGAAAAGTCAACGTGCCCAGGGGAGTCAATGAGATTGATAAGGTATTCGTTTCCATCTCTGGCCCCAGTGAAACTCTTCAAGGAAGCATCGGTCATCTCATAGTAGAGAGAGATACCAGTGGACTTGATAGTGATACCACGTTCAGCCTCATCAGCACGGGTATCAGTCATACGCACATCACCAGCAACCTCTTGGGCAATGATACCAGCAGCAGCGACCAGGGAGTCGGTCAGGGTGGATTTACCTGTTGTTAAAGATATGAAAAGATACATTAGAGTAACTGCGTTTCATGCATAAAAACAAAAGAGTACATATGAACATAAACAAAAATAAGGAGGGGGTGAAGAAAGTACCATGGTCGACATGGGCAATAACAGACATGTTACGGATGTTGTGTTTGTAGTCCATAATCCTACGAAGCTCATCGGCTGTGAACTTCACCTGAAAGTTTGTAAAAAATGTAATTAGATTAGAATTAAGAGTGCAGAAACCATATAAAGAGGTAAGACGTACAGAAACAAGAGCTTACCATTTTGACTAGCTTTTAACTGTCACCTACAAAATATCTGCAAATCACAGAAACAAAAATTAGGAAACTGATATATAAGGACTAATATTAAATCCAAATAGATCGCAAATCTTGGAAACTAGATGTCACAAAGAGAGAAGTTGAAATTTAGCATTGGTAGCATCAGTTGTATCATAAACAATCAGGTGATGCTTGCAACAAAATAATGAAAAACTCTAACAAAGCTGATCTATAAAGATGAGAGACTAATATATATACAGGAAAACAAAAAATATGAGATTAAATCTAAAAAGAAGAGCATGTAATGAAGAAAGTTATTGATCTAGAAGGTGTACAATGTTCTAAAAGATGTGTAAAACTAGATCTAAGAAACGACAGTACATAACTCATTTGCAGCAATCAGTAGCATCTACACAAGATGAATCAAAGAACTATATACATAGGTCAACAACAACAAAACTAAACGAATCTAAACATCAAAAGAAGAAGAAGCTAAAGTTATGCAAATCGAAGAATACAAAGTATATCATCAAGGATCATAAAGGAAGAATTCAATTCAAACACTAATCATCATCATAGAGAAAAAGAAAACGGGGACTGACCTTATCAGTGAGAGGTAAAGGAAAAAAGAGGTGCGCAAGGAGGCGATAAGAGTAGGAGGAAGCAGAATATATAGTGGTGAGCTGAGAGATGCCAAGAGTATATGCTTCTTTTCTTCGTTTCCCCTCACTCTAGGGTTTTCGCTCTTTTACGTGGGCTTTAATGGGCCGTTTTTGACTTTTTACTTCACAGGCCCATTGTACTCGTCTGTGCGACGGTGAACGTTGAAGTTAGCACATTTCCCCCATTCTTTTTTCTCCGGAAACAAAAACCTAGACAAAATCGATCTCTTCTCCTCTCCTCTCGAACATTCAGAAAGAGACGAGAAGAGCAGAAGAGGTAAGTGTATATTCTCCCATCTCCTTCTTCGTTTTATTACTCCCAGTTCAGAAGTAGAATCTATCTCACTCTGCTTTCTATGACTTTTTCCTCGCAAAAGGAGAATCTTCAATCAAATTTTGTATATATTTTCTCTAGATTTTTCAAGTAATGTACAAAGAGATCTTCATAGGCCCAGATGTGAATAGTTAAAAACAAAGAATATTGGGGATTTAAAACTTTTTTTTCCCTTCCTTGCCTTTATGTTCATCTGCTTGAACATCTGCGTCCTTGTCCTTATCTTTTCTTCTCTTATTTTTTGCATGACATAGGTTTGTCTAAAGCTTCTCACTTTCGGTTTTCTGGTCTTAAGCTGTGCAGAGAGGGAAGATGTCTGTACTTATTGTGACTAGTCTTGGGGACATTGTCATTGATTTGCACTCCACTAGATGCCCTTTGACTTGCAAGAACTTCCTCAAGCTCTGCAAGTAAGCCTCTCTCTCTCTTTCTTTCTTTGCCTGGCTATCTATCTACATTTTAATTAAATACTACATCACTATTTCTCTTATGGTCAGGATCAAGTACTACAATGGGTGCCTCTTCCACACTGTGCAAAAGGATTTTACTGCACAAACTGGTGATCCTACTGGTACAGGACTTGGTGGAGATTCTATCTACAAGTAATGTGTTGTTTCCTTCCTTTCTTTTTATATTTGGTGTGCTTATCACTTTTTTTTTTATCATCTTTCCCTTCTCTCTGTGTCCAACTCCTTGCTTCTGTTTTCAATTGTTAGTATTTCCAAATAAACCTGTCAACTTTATCCTAAATCATCTTGTGCATGTTTTGTTGAATTTTCAGATTTCTGTATGGTGAGCAGGCTCGCTTTTTTGGAGATGAGATTCATCTCGATTTAAAACACGCCAAAACTGGCACTGTTGCAATGGCTAGTGCTGGAGAGAATCTCAATGCTTCCCAGGTAACCCCAAATCATTTTGCTTCAATATCCAAGTTTATGAGTGTATAAAATTCTCAGAGCAGCGACCAATGTGGTGTGGATCAAATATTGTGTCCTCATTTGACTTTGTCTGTTTCTTTGCAGTTTTATTTTACACTTCGTGATGATCTAGACTATCTTGATGGAAAACACACTGTAAGCACATAAAGTTGTTCCTATTCTGCCTATGATTTCTTGTGTGTATATATATATATATATATGTTAGTTACAATGTTCCATATTTTCAGGTGTTTGGGGAGATTGCTGAGGGGCTTGACACTTTGACTAGGATAAACGAAGCTTATGTTGATGCCAAAAACAGACCATACAAAAACATTAGAATCAAGCACACATATATACTTGAAGATCCCTTTGACGATCCCACACAACTAGCTGAGATGATTCCAGATGCTTCCCCGGAAGGAAAACCCAAGGAAGAGGTTGAAGTTGACGTGCGGCTTGAAGATGATTGGGTTCCAATGGATGAAGAACTTGGTGCTCATGAACTGGAGGAGGTTATCCGTGAGAAAGCTGCCCATTCTAGTGCTGTTGTACTTGAAAGTGTAAGTGTCCTGGACTCAGTTGTCTTGTAGCTCTATTGATGTTATACCAATCACGTTAAATACCTGAGCCTGTATTGCTATTGCAGATAGGAGATATCCCAGAGGCCGAGGTCAAACCTCCGGACAATGTACTTTTTGTCTGCAAACTGAATCCTGTGACTGAGGTAGGTACTTGATATTTAGAGTTGTTGAAAAGCAAAGGCTTCTTTTGTTGTGATATTTATTTGCTTTATTTTTTTATCGTCTCATGCAGGATGAGGATTTGCATACCATTTTCTCACGCTTTGGAACTGTCATATCGTGAGTCATATTTCCTTGATTCTTTTTATTCGTTTTGAAAACTCAATTGTTCCGAAGTTGTGTTATTTATCTTCATGTCTGAATATTGCAGGGCTGATGTAATCCGGGACTTCAAAACAGGTGACAGTTTGTGCTACGCTTTTATAGGTGAGTCCTGCTATATGGTTACTGTTGGAAAATCTTTTTTTTTCTCTTTATGTATGAATGTATGTTTACTGAAAGTTATGTCTTTGTTATATAGAGTTTGAGGATAAGGCTGCATGCGAACAAGCCTATTTTAAGGTAAATTTTAAGTGGATCACTAGTGTAAATAGTAGCATATGCATAGGGACTGAAGGTGAAATGGAATTAATTGGGGGGAGGTCTGAAGTAATGTTGTTGATTTACAGATGGACAATGCTCTGATTGATGATAGAAGAATACATGTGGACTTCAGTCAGAGTGTGTCAAAACTTTGGTCACAGTTCCGGCAGAAAGACTCCCAAAAGGGTAAAGGTAAGTTCTGTTTTTTTTCATCTTCCTCATTGTGTGTATTGATCCCCTAGACTCACGAGAGACATGGACGGCTGATGATGTAAACTAACACGGGTAGAATGGATAACAGGGAATGGATGTTTCAAATGTGGGTCGACAGATCATGTAGCCAAGGACTGTGTGGGTGGTGGTAATCAGGCTTCAAAGTTTATTGTAAAAGATCAAAACAGACAGCATGGGGGAGGAGAAGGCTATGATATGGTGTTTGAGGGAGATATAGCTGAAAGGCCCAGGAGGGAGAAGAGAGAGCATAGTCATGACAAGGACAAGATTCGGAAGAGAAGTCCTCATGGCCATGGTGAAGGCAAAAGACAAGACAGAGATGAACGGAGAAGTCCTGGTGGCTATGATGAAGGCAAAAGACGAGAGAAAGATGAACGTGACACAGAGGACAAGGCAGGTATGAAGTACAATGGTAGAGGACATCATAGAGAAGAGGTAAGAGAAAGGGAAAGGGACAGGGACAAGAGGTATGATGAGGGTGGGAGTAGGGAGAAGAGGAAACAGAGGGAGAGAAATGAAAGGGAGAGTAGGGAAGATGAAGACAGAAGAAGAAGAAAACGCCAGGAAGAGATGAGAGACGATCATTGGAATGACAGGGGGAGGAGAAGAGAGAGGGACAATGAGAGAAGGGTTAGGTGAAATGCAATGGGGCATCTTCTCATAATTCCATGGAACTGAATGCATTACAAAAACTTCCTCTTGAGTGTTTTGTCTTTTGCCGACATGTATTGTATGGATCTTTCTCTTTTTTTTCTTTTGATTAATCAAACTTTGTCTCGAGTGTTCTGATCTGAGCAATTCGAGAAAATTGACCAGTTTACATGAACAGAATAGCGAGGGGGAGCGCATCTAGAGACTAGCATATTTACAGTAATAATATGTAGTCCCTTCTCCGGTTAGAGTAAAAATTTACCAATTTAAATTGGTTTACTAGAAAACCAACTAACTAAAAAAGAAAGAGTGTGTGTCGAAGAAGAAGCAAACATTGTCAAATGTCAAACAACATAGTGGTACTAGACAACGGCGGCGGTCTCATCAAAGCCGGGCAAGGCGGCGAGCGTGATCCCCTCGTCGTTATCCCTAACTGCCTCTTCAAACCTCTCTCCTCCAAGAAATTCATCTTTCCTCCTCCTCTCTCCGACGCAGACGTCAATGACATCGACCTCACCTCCGCCTCCGTACGCCGCCCCATCGACCGAGGCTACCTCATAAACCCTGACCTTCAACGCGACATCTGGTCACACCTCTTCACCTCACTCCTCCGCATCACTCCCACCTCCTCCTCTCTCCTCCTCACCGAGCCACCTCTCTCTATCCCTTCCGTTCAACGCGCCACCGACGAGCTAGTCTTCGAGGATTTCGGCTTCTCTTCTCTCTACCTGGCTAATCCTCAGTCACTCGTCCATCTCTACGAGGCTAGTCGCCAGCCAGGTTCCATCCTCTCACGGACTCAGTGCAGCCTCGTCGTAGATTGTGGCTTCTCCTTCACTCACGCTGTTCCGGTCCTTCACAACTTCACGCTCAATTACGCCGTCAAGAGGATCGATCTGGGAGGGAAAGCTTTCACTAACTACTTGAAGGAATTGGTCTCTTATCGATCTATAAATGTGATGGATCAAAGTTTCTTGATGGATGATGCTAAAGAGAAGCTCTGCTTCGTCTCTCTTGACCTCCACCGTGATCTCAACCTTGCGAGGTTCCTTCCTCTCTCTCTTTTTAAAAATCTCTCTTCTTCATCAATTATTTATGTAGAGATTGTAAACAGGGAGCGGCGTAATGAGAACCTGATAAAGGCTACATATGTTCTTCCTGATGGTCTCACACATACCAAAGGTTATGTCAAAGATCCTCAAGCTGCCCAGACCTTCCTTTCTTTAGGGTTATCAGATCAAGGAGCTAACAGTGTCATGGATAAGGGTGACGGTGAGAGGAAGAAGGCTGACATGAACAAAAACGTAAATACTATTTCACTATGCCATTCTCTTCCTTTCTAAGGCTTTTTGTGAGAATTTTTCTTTTCAAGTTTTGAGCTTCTTTTGTAGGAGATTGATTTGACCAATGAGCGTTTTCTTGTACCTGAGACCTTATTCCAGCCTGCAGATCTAGGTTTGTACTTCTATCAACACCAAGAGTGTCTTGTTAATTATTATAGGAGATGGAGGTTGTCGGGAGAGATGTTGATGCTACTCTACTTTTTTTTGTTTCTTCTATTTTTTTGGACAGGGATGAATCAGGCGGGACTTGCAGAGTGCATTGTCCGAGCTGTTAGCTCATGCCATTCTTACTTGCAACCAGTTCTGTACCAAAGGTGGGTTCCTATTGGTTTTACTTTCTTGGCAATTGAGCTGTGTTGTCTGATGTTTGTTGCTTTTTTGTGGCAGCATCATCTTAACCGGTGGAAGCACATTATTTCCTCAACTTAAGGAGAGGCTGTAAGTTTAAACTTTTATACCATGAAGCAAGCAATTATCACTAGTGAGTAATACTAATTGTTGGAGACGTTGAGATTTAATGCAGTGAAAGAGAGCTTCGACCACTTGTCCCAGACCACTTCGATGTGAAGATAACAACTCAGGAGGAGTAAATAAACTCTCAACAATCCTTTCCTATTAACCAACACCAACTCTACTCTTTTAATTTGTAAACTATTTTTGTTCTTTATATGGTTGCAGCCCGATACTAGGTGTATGGAGAGGAGGTTCACTTTTGGCTTCGAGCCCAGATTTTGAGTCCATGTGTGTCACCAAGGCTGAATACGAAGAACTTGGATCAGCTCGATGTCGGAGAAGATTCTTTCACTGAAGACTAACCAAAAACACAATGGAATAGTTTTCAGTTTGAGTTGGTTGTATTGTATCCTCTCACATGTCCAATTGTTTTGTATCATATTGCAATGAATGTTGCCATTAGAAACATAATGAAGTAACGCCGAAACAGCCAGGGCAACTTCTCTAGTCAGATTTACACAAAACAGCTAAGGTTTAGGGTACAACATACACAAACGTAATTGGTTATCTTTATGTGAATAACAAAACCTGTTTGTTAATCAACATTATAATAACACAAGAGAGTTTCTTACTGTGCCTTCACCAGAAGCAATTGCAGGCTCATCGTCTTATCTTGATAAAATTTCTGAATGAATCTCATTACAGACGAGCACAAACATGGCTACTGTGTTGGGCTGTTGCACCTCCTTGAGAGCTGCAAGCGCCTATTGCAGGGATTCGGCAGCCACATGAAATAAATGCCCTGGCATCCATATTAAACGTACTTTTATGTCACTATCTACTTATAACTTAAAAAATGTATTGAAGATGAGTTATGATACAGTACCTCTAGCCAGTGTGCTCCGCGTGGAGAACATGATCAGCAAACCTCTGCCAGATGCCTTAATCTCCTTTAAATGTACGACTTATATTACCTTTAAGACCCTTTCTGGGTTTTCTGCACTTGCGTATTAAACCGCAAACTTGAAAACTCACAGGTCAAACTACGAAGTCGTGGTCAACCCGCAATATAACCCTCGGTCGTGTATAGATGTATAAGAGTGTATATTTTTAACTGATATCAAAACTACGTCGTTTTGATTAATTTTTTTTTGTAAAAATGCAGAACAAGAGAATCGAACCCTGGTCTCGAGCTTAACACAATGGTGACCAAACCATTTATGCTGCCAAATTTCTTTGGATTAGTGTAGACACAATCTTTTTTTATTCTTTGAATGTATTTTTTTTTCTTTTGTTCTTCTTTTCTTTACATTTCACAGAAAATTTCAATTTATATATCTTTTTTTAGATAATAAAAACATTTCAAACATACTCCAAAATATTTTTAGGTGAATTTTCTATTATTTAAAGTTCAATATTTTAAATATTTTTTGATATTTTTAAAAAAAATTTGAGATATTCACTTGAATAAAAAGATATATAATAAAAAGAGATATATTTTTATTCAAGTGAATATCTCAAATTTTTAAAAAGATATATCTTTTTATTCAAGTGAATATCTCAAATTTTCAAGTGAATATCTTTCTATTATATATCTTTTTATTCAAGTGTATATCTCAAATTTTAAAAATATCAAAAAATATTTAAATTATTGAACTTTAATAATAGAAAATTCACCTAAAAATATTTTGGAGTATGTTTGGGATGTTTTTATTATCTAAATAAATATATAAATTGAAAATTTCGGTGAAATGTAAAGAAAAGAAGAACAAAAGGAAAAAATACATTCAATAAATAAAATAAATTATGTCTATACTAATCCAAAGAAATTTGGCAGCATTAATGGTTTGGTCACCATTGTGTTAAGCTTGAGACCCGGGTTCGATTCCCTTGTTCTGCATTTTACAAAAAAAATTTAATCAAAACGACGTAGTTTTGATATCAGTTAAAAATATACACACTCTTATACATCTATACACGACCGAGGGTTATATTGCGGATTGACCATGACTTCGTGGTTTGACCTGTGGGTTTTCAAGTTCGCGGTTTAATACGCAAAAAAAATCATCTTCGAGGGTTTTTTTGCAGAAAACCTTTTTTTTATTATTGATCGGTTATCAATCAAACTAGTGAAAACAAAACAAAACATCAATTGTACAGAAAGTTTAGAATGTTGTATATTGAAACTGCATTGACCAGGAGAAGAAGGCACCATTTCATTTGATAATGGTCCTCTTGTATATTGTGACATCACATCGAGACTTATACATGTGTTTTCTTAACGAATATGTATAACATCACATCACCACTAGCAGTCTGCTTTTCTCTTTTCACAGCTCTTGTGTGCAACTAGGGTAATGAAGGAAGGAAAGAAACCATCCACGTCCCTATGATCTCTACACATTTTTTCACTTCACAGGACGCACACCGACGGTTCTAACACGGAATCTGTACTGAGGCTGATCCTCGTCACTGTCGTCATCGCTGTCATCTTCTTCACTGGAGTCGTCGTTTTCAACTGTATCCCAACGGGCATAATCGAGGGTGGAATGACCCTTGGGCTTAGGGATGGCTTGCCATGCATTGGACAATGACCCATCTTCCTTGCTCTTGTCTTCTCTAACCTCAGGTGTTTTAGGTGCAACAACTTCTTCCCCCTTGTTTCTTACATCTCTTGTGATGGAAACTAATGACTCAAACCTACTCTCATCTTTGCTACTTGTATGTTCATCCGTGTGTTCTTCTTCATCATCCTCCAACTCTGCTTCAGATTCAGGAATTGGAGCAAGGGACTTTCCTTACCAAAGAAAAAGAAAGACATAATGATCCTTAAACCCACTACAGGACAGAAGAGAAGAGAGCTACTGGAATGGAGAGAGAACATACCAACTGAGTCCTCAAGCGAGCTTCGAGGTTCAGGTAAACATCAGAATCAGGGTTCAAGTCCAAGAGCCTGGTGACATCAAAAAGAGCAGAGTGGTAATCTTTAAGAGTGACTAAAGTCTGGGCCCTCAGCATCAAAGCACCGCTGTGTTTCTGATCAAGCTCAAGCACCCATGTGCACTCTTCTGCTGCCTGAACAATATATCAAGAAATGAGCTTATTAGCTTTTCTCTTGCTTTTAGTTTCTCAGTCTAGAGGAGAAAAAAAAAGAATCTAATTCACTCATGGATTCTCTTTTGATTTTGATTCAAAAAGGGGATCGAAAAAGAAACCTGTTTGAAATCGTGCAATTTCAAATAACAGGCGGCGCGGTTGCTGTGGAGAGCGATCTTCTGGGACTTGGACTTAGCCGCCGAGAGAGCCTCCGTATAGAAGAGAAGAGCCTCCTTGTACTTGCCCTCCCTGTACAGCTGGTGCCCCTTCTCCACCACCTTGCCTGACGCCGATGCCATACTGCCGAGAAGATCCCAATCACACCCTAGATTTGACCCAAATCAAACTAGTAAACCCAATTCTACAAAGGAAGAGAGAGGAATAATAATGGCGATTGAAGCATAAGATCACGCTGGATAATCTGATATCAGCTTCTACTCAAATCGTATGATTCCAGAGAATTAGGGCATTTTTTATTTATTTATTAATGAATCATTTTCGATAAAAAAAAAATCTTAAATTTAAGATCCCGCGCATCTGGCACTATTGTTGGGTTGGTGTGTATATATGGCCCATTCAACCCTACGCTCGGGCCCAATCATATCACCAATATTGTTTTTTCGTTTTTACATGTATGGTGAAGTATCTAAATATTATACCACAAATTGACAAAGCACATGCTACTCAGCAAAAATAAAACACATTCATATTAGTGTCAATGGACCAAATAGTTTTCAGACCAAAACACAAGATTCCCCAGAGCAGAGTTTTACTAAGAACAAAAAAAACACCGCAAAAAAAAAAAAACATTTTTAGCTCAAAATAATAGAATACATAAGGTTTGTTGTCTTGCACACCATACCTACTCTTCAGACTTCTTCTTCTTCTTAGATTTCTTCTTGCTCTGACCATCTTCAGTCTCCTCCTCGTCTCCACAAGCCTTGCTCTTCTTTTTCTTCTTCTTCTTCTCTGATTTTTCATTCTCCTCAGCTGTCTCCATCTTCCTCTTCTCTTTCTTCTTCTTTTTCTCTGACTTCTCCTCATCCACTTCTTCTTCACCCTTTATCTTCTTCTTCTTGCTTTTCTTTCCTGAGGCCTCCACTGCCTCCTTCCCTTCTTCCTCATCTATAAGGAGGGCACAGATCAAACACTTATAGTCCACCACCAATATATTACTCTTTCCACAAATTTTCTTTCAAGATAATACCACCTTTGTTTTGCAGATTCTCTATCACCTCCTTCATTACATCCACGTTCTTACGTGGAGCAACACCCTTGTCATAAAAGTCCAGCCTTTCCTCTACTTGTTCCCGAAGCTTCTCACCAAATGCCGTTGTTGCGCCATCTACATCAGGGCATTTAATTTAGTATTTTTAAGTCATGTCTCAAAATACTAAGAGATATCTTATTCAGATTTATACCGGCAAAACAATCGATCCGGGATGCTATAGAGCACTTGTTTGCAAGATAACGGGCGATACGGCCCTTGTTCTTAGCAGATGCTCGACCAATGAACGACGAATGGAAGATCAACCCGTACTTGGGTGTGTTTCCACGTGTTTTAAGAGCCCTGAAACACCACATCGGTCCCAATGTCACATGCAGCACTAAATGAAACTTATAGAAAAGATAAAGGCAAGCTCTATGATATCGCACCTGAAAAGCGCCTTCTCGGCTCCAAGAATCTGGAGGGTGGAAGATGGGCATTTAGCAAGGTTAGTCAGACTTCCAGCATGTGAAATCAGACGGGCACCGACCATGTCTCCAATCAAGGCTGCCAGATTAGGGGCAATGTCGTTCATCTTAGCAACAAGATAATCATAGAGCTTCTTTCTGTAGTCAGCGAGGTCCATAACTTTCTTAGCAAAGGTCTGTACGTTGATCAAGTCAAGAGGTGATAAATCCTGGCCTGGAAGAAAATAAAAGGTCTCAGAACAATAGATTTTATTACAAATAAATCCGTAGAGCTTGGTCACTTACCCATGGATGCTTTTCCCGCTTCGACCACCTCCTTTGCTTTATCTTCATCCCCTAACACTTCAGTAAGCATGGGGATGTGGTCTTCAGTCAGCTTTGACTTGTCATCAATCATCTTAGAAACACGGGCGTAAAGATAGTTGTCATTAACAATCTTCACTAGTTCGGGGAAGTGCCAAGAATACCATTCCCTGTAAAAAGATCATAAACAATTTTCATCTACCACTATTTACTCAAATGTTAGTTGAAAACACACATAGCTTGAATAAAACAAACCTGACTCTCATGGCAAAGGAGTTAATATCCTTATCAAGTGTGTCAAGGAGGAAAATAGCTTGGATAACCATGTTATCCACTCGGTTAACATTGAACTTGACCTTGGCTCTGCTGTAGCTGTGAGCTAATCCAAGTTGAGATTTTTCCAGATCACCAGGCTTCATTCAATAAATAGAAAACAGAGATTCATTCACAAGTACACACAAAGCATACAAGGTAAATACAAACAAAGAGAAAAAAGTAAACACCTTAAGGTCCTTGATGAACCTGTCAAAATGAAGGCGCACACCACGGAGAAGCTCAAGTACAAACTCATTGCTCTGGCAGGGGATTTTGGTGGCTTCCAGAATATGAGAACCGAGTTTAGGCTCAGAGGTTCCTAAGCTGAACTTGGGTTTCTTGCCTTCCTTGACTTTAGGAAGATTCAACTCCAGGAAACTTCTAAGCTCATCAGTCATAACACCTGCCACCAAAAAGGTCAATAATTTCATAGCTCAAGACCAACCAATCATTAAAAAGTAAAACTTTTTCTATGTACAAGCGTTTTATATGTGTAATTGCAACATGACCGAAAAAAACAAAGGAATGGGTTTCAACCATCAACATGAACAGGAAGATCTATCTATAAGTCAAAAAATAAAAGGCAGAGCATCATTGTATAGTATATCCAAACACCAAGGCAGAGTAAAGGTTCGAGTTCAAAGAAACACGACACCGTGACAATAAACTGAATATATACCTTCAGAGACGGCGTTAACTTGGTTTAGGGCATCGAGCGCAGACTCAAAGGGATGAAAAGCGGTGAGCTGGACAACACGGCCAAAGCGACTGAGGTCGGTGACGGAGCTCCGCACGGCCTCGGTGTTCTGTCCGATCTCATCAAGTCCATGCGCCTCAAAGAGGCCATACCCAGACGAAGACTCGTAGAGAAGATACATAGCCATTGTTTGTTTGTTTGTTTGGGAGGAGAGACAAACTAAAACCCTAAACCACCTATATGACGACTATGAACGAATTGAACACGGAACGTTACTAGGGTTTCAGCGCTTTTAATACCATCGGCGCTGCTTTAACCATGGGCTACAAAATAAAGGGGCTCGGCCCATTTAATTAGCTTCAGAGTCCAATTTACGCCTATTTAATGGTGTGGAAGTTGATTTAGCTTATAGAAGCCCATCTTGACTCCAAGCATTGGCTTATAATCGCTCTCTCTGGGGTCACAAAGCTCGTGGAGTATGATCCAGAAGCGCCAGTGTCTTTGGTTTGAAAGGGGCTGAAAGAGGACCTTGTGGTTTCATCAAATGTCCAGTGGCTTAGAGGCCACCTCACTCACCTCAACGTCTCCTGAAAGCATGGCCATGACTCGTGACATTGATGGCCTAACGGCATGAGATGCTTGACTTCTCTCACCTGTCACTGGTCACATCATTATTAGTTTTGTTTTGATTGGTGTTGTCCCTTTTCGCTCGTTCCTTCGTCGCTCTTTCCTCCATCCTGGTCTATAGTAGTTACCATGCTCATGATATTATTTACATCAAGACAAGATAGATGCTTTGTCCTATGATTAACTTGTGAATGTGCAAAAGTCTTTGTGTACAAGTATAAACTTGACAACTTTTTTGTTTTTGTTTTTACATTATCATGCGACCCGTTTTGTGCTATGTGTCGTTCAGATAACGGAACCAGTAGGGACTATATGTTCTTTAACTTGAACCTCTAAAACATGACTCTAGTTTTCTCTCATGGAATCACATTGTCCATGCAATTTGGGACAGACAAGTCTTACTCTTCTTTTCATAGCAAAGTATCAACTTCACTCCGCTACAAATTTCTCTCTCAACAGATTTGAGGAAAACTGAAAGAGCTTAACTATTATTGCATCAAAGATATATCTGTTTCTCTAATCAAAAAGAAAAAAATAGTGATCCTCATTCACTTACACAAAATACATTTCTATAGTTACAGATAAAGGGTCTTTCTCATCTCCCCTCATTGATCTTCACTCCAAGCATCGGCTTAGAGTCGGCGCTTCTAGGTGATATCTCGGAGCCAGGCGCCACAAAGCTCGTGGACAAGGAATCAGAAGCCCACGTCTCTTTTATTTGAAATCCGCTGAGAGAAGAGCTTGTGGTGTCATCAAATCTCCAGTCGGTTAGGTAGGCTGGCTTAGAGGTGACATCACTCACCTCAACGTCTCCTGAAAGCATGGCCACCACTCGTGACATTGATGGTCTCAAGGCATGTGAAGTCTGAGTGCACAGCAGAGCAATGCCTATCATCCGTTTCACTTCTTCCATGTTGAATTCAGTTAGCTCACGATCAATAAGTTCCACTTCACGACTTTTCTCGTGTAAACTCCATGCCTGTACACAACTAGATATCAGCTTTTGCTAAAGGGCACAACACACATATTCGCTATTCATAGTCAACTACGTTGAAGTTGTGTTTCATTACAGATAAGTGTTGAAATAGATCAATCAAATTAATATCAAGCAAGAACGTACCCATTCAAGAAGATATCTTTTTTCGTCCTCCACGTTCTCATCAGAGTTTGGCCTTCCACTCACTAGCTCAAGAGCCACAACACCAAAAGCATACACATCAGTTTTCTCTGTTAAATGTCCACGCATGGCATACTCTGGCGCAAGATATCCACTGCATTGGTACAAAAAAACATGTCTTATAAATCTATAACTGTGTGTTGCAAACCAAAAGTCAGGGTTGGGGAATTCTTACATTGTCCCTGCTACTCGGGTACTTATGTGGGTTTTTTTGTCATCGTAGAGTTTTGCAAGCCCAAAATCAGAAACTTTTGGGACTAGTTTAGAGTCAAGTAAAATGTTGCTTGCCTTCACATCCCTGTGTACGATGCGAAGCCTCGCCTCCTCATGGAGATAGACTAGACCCCTGGCAACCCCGAGACATATCTCATAACGGGTTGACCAATCAAGATGTAAGGTCTTATCCCCTACAACATCAAAATCGATGGCAAGTTCATAAATGAGTGATGTCAGAAGCAAAAGTCGATAAACATGTTTTTTTTTAGCGTACCAAATAGAGCCTGATCAAGACTTCCGTTAGGAAGGTATTCATATACGAGTAAACGATGATCTCCTTCGTAGCAGCACCCATACAGTTTTACTAAGTTGCGATGTTGAACTGCTGAAATCGCTACAATTTCTGCAACAAATTGTCCCTTCCCTTGCCGGGAGCCCACCGACAACAGCTTCACTGCTACCTCTCTTCCATCATTTAGTTTTCCCTGTTAGAATGTGTTATTCGGAACAATATCCCATACTATATTGTGATGTCCTCTCATCTCCAAGTAAAAGTAACATACCTTATAAACAGGCCCAAATCCTCCCTCTCCAAGCTTGTTAGAGGGATCAAAATCTTGAGTTGCACTCTTTAGTTCCGAGTACGTAAATGTGTAAGGTTTTACGTCCATACTAAGAAGCTCTGCATGAAAAAGTCGGTTTTTTTAATGAACCAATTTGAAAGATGATATTCATGTTTAATTTTGAAGCAGAGGACCCCAAATTATTCAGTTCAAGGGCTTCGTTTGTGTTCTTATAACATGTATACCTTCATCATCTGTGTACCCCCGATTTCTTCTTTTTCGGATGATGAAGATAACCACACCCGCAAAGATACTTAAAAGTCCTACGCCAACAATGACACCCACAATAGTACCAGTCATGTTCTTTCCCTTTGATGGTGGCCGATTGCCCACAGTTGGTGTAAAATCTGGGCAGCAATATTTAATCCTTAGAGGCACTAGTGAAAATCTGAACAGCAATATCTAACAATAAAGGATTCATCATTACCTGGTTTTGCACTGACGGCCGATATTAATGGCCCATAAGCCCCTTGAATGGGAATACAACATGTTCCTTTTCCAGCCCAGAAAAGATGAATTTCGAGGTAATTTTCTGATACATTTGCTTTATATTCTCTCTGAACTGCTCGAACAGTAGAGTCACCAGCTGTTCTGCGCACATCAAAATCCGTCTCAACAAGTCTTCCCTGAAAAGACGAAGCGAAAAGATTATTACACCAACAAGTTTAACTTGTAAATCTGAAAGCTCGATCAAGCACTGCATACCTGGACATAAATGTCAAAACGTCGTCTTCCTAAACCTCTCCAAGTGTTTGAAGTAGAACCAAGAATTTGAATTTCAGCAAACTGCAATGTTACAGTATAGCCTCCATTTTCTAGCCCCAAACCATAATACCTCAGGGAAGATGCAGAAAGTCTTGCTGACTGAAAAAGCTCCGAGTCCAAAGTGTTGACAAATTGTGATTGTGAAGTCGCTGTGTATACATTACTACTACTTGCGGCAAAAAGTCCTACGTTGCTGGCTGCCCATCTCTGAACATCACTCACAACAAATGAAGCTGGTCCCAGCTCCTCGTCCTCCCTCTCAAATACTGCTCCGCTAACAGACCGTATTGGTGGGCCTCCGCAGTTGATCGAAAATTCAGAATCTAGACATCAATAAATAAATAAATAAGATCATAAGCAATTTTTTCCAACAGTACACACAAGCACTGTCCATTTGTTACACTTACATAATGCTTTGCCTCGATTGCAAGGGAAGTCTTTCTGCAGGCAGTTCAGTCCTGGTAAAACACTTTTAACAACAAAGAAAAGACATGATAAGTCGTCTATACTTGCATCCGTTTGCAGGAAACAAATCAAAGTGACACATAATGGAACAAGTATCGACAATAACATAATTTACGAAAATCACCTCTTGTCAAGACCTTGTAAGGAGAAATTGTTAGCAACGAGGTTGCTGCACAAATAACATACGTTTTTGTTATGAATATAATATATATTTCTTAGAAATAGGAAACTTCATGCTGGATATGAAGAAACCTAATGAATATTCACAAGGAATTGTTCCGAGATTGAATAACTCAGTGAACACAAGTGGTGTTTTCTTTACTTACAGTTTCAAGTTTGGTAAGTTGACCCATGAAGGAAGACTTCCAGACAAATCATTGTACGACACATCTCTGTTAGTATAAAAGAACAATGATTAGCATCTACATATGTTACATATTCCAAAACAGTTTCTTGGCAAGTATTCTGTGTAACCAAGAGTGGAACCTTATCCAACTTGAATAAGTGCCCACTAATAGGGGAACGAAAATTGAGCCTATATCAGGAGGATTTGTTTTCAACAAACCCTCCAATAATTAGGGGATCCGTTGTGGCTTTCAAAGACGAAACAATTATAAAAGACTTTTGTTACGCACATATTTCTCAAAGTCTGACTCTTTTGAGTGGGCAAGGAACCATTCAACGTGTTGTTCCCCAGAAACCTATATAATAAGAAGAGTGAAGACATCAAAACATTTCATCTTTAATCACTGGAAAACAAAGCAATAAACATATCATCTTACAAGTGAGTAAGTCGACTTAAATTGAAAAGTGAAGCTGGAATTGGTCCACGTAGCTTGTTGAAGCTTAAATCACTGAAAAACAAACACGAATTACACGGTAACACATTAAATTATTCATGTTTAGCAGTGAAAGAAGGAAAGAAATCATATTATCAGCAACTTAAGACCATTTCGTATTATCTCGGTAAGAAAATAACACATCACACTCTTTTTACAGAAAGGACACTGAAAAGCAATCATCGCATGATGAAACACAGAGACATATATTGTACTTACACTTGTTGCAGACTTGAAAAGTCTCCGATAAAAGAGGGTATTGTCCCAGTGAGATTGCTGTTCCTGAATACTCTGTGATATATATCAGAAACAGTTCAACATTACACTAGTCTGATCAAAGATTGGGTTAGAAGAAGTTGAATCGAAATGCCCTTACAATATACTTAGAGATTTCATGTCTTTGATGAATTCAAGAGAAGAGCTTCCGTTGGATATATCACCAAGCCTCCTACATTTAGAATATGATTATATATGTGGACCAGAGAGGGAATGAAAGAAAAAAGAGATAGTTATAAACAAGAATGGTTCTGAGACCAATGGGAACAACACATACAGTTCTGTCAAAGAAGTTAAGTTGGAAAATGATGATGGGATAGGACCACTCAGACCAGTTCCGAAAATTCTCCTGTAGTAAAACATGTATTAAATCTCAGATTTAGAAAATAATGAGGCCTTTTCTACTAAGAGTAGGATTAGTGTAGAAAATAAAACCAAGAGCAATGGAATAAAAATCTGAAAAAGAAAAGAAATGTTCTTACAAGGTAGTAAGTTTGGTCCAGTTTCCTATAAAATCCGGTATAGGACCTGTAACTTCCAGATCCGTAATCCAACTGGTCCAACATAATAAAGGAAAAAGGGAAAAAGATGTAGTAATCCAAGTATAATGATAAAAGAGAAAAAAAGAGAGTAAAAAGAAGCTTACGCATCTTCCAGCTCAACAAGATTAGCAAATGATAGAGGGATTCCCCCTGTGAGTCCAGAACTTCCTATATACCTGCAGTAGTACAAGTATTGTTACATAAATAGCATGTATGAAGTGTAAACATGAAATGAATATTTGTAGACATGAAAAGGAAACTCACATTTTGAGTAGTTTTGTACAAGACCCAATCTCAGGAGGAATAGAACCAGAAAAGTTATTTGAGCTAATACCACTGCGTGCAGAAAATGGATAAGGAAACGTCATCATTAAATCATAGCAAAGGAAAGAAGAAGCTTACAGTGATCTTAGATCTTTAAGCAAACCAATTTCCTTAGGAACAGGGCCAGACAAGGCATTGATCCCAAAAGTCCTACGTGATGAATGAATAGTTGAGTGAGAGAGAGATAGAGAGAGAGAAGGAATGTAGGTAAGAAAGAGAAAGAGAAAGAGAAAGAGAAAGAGAAAGAGAAAGGAAAGAGAGAGAGGCTTACATATATTGCATACGAGTCAAGTTACCAATAGCAGGAGGGAGGGAGCCGGTAAGAACATTTTGACCCAAGTTCCTGAAATAAACAAAGACTGTGAATGAATGTGATGATCATATAGAAAAAGAAAAAGAAGAAGAAGAAGAAGAAGAAGCATATATACAGATTAGTGAGGTAGTGCAAAGTCCAGAGCTGTGGGGGTATAGGTCCGACAACTTCCATGGAATAAACCTTGCTGCATCAGTTCAATAAACAAGAATAAGGAGGAGGAGAAGGAGAAGGATACATGCTACTTAGAGGGGTGGGGGAGAGTACAGGAGGGTGATGCGGCAGATTGTGGAATTGACGAAATTGCAGTCGCATTTTACAAGAGGGTTATATGCTGGGTTGGCGTCGGTTACGCTATCGTCGATGGCGGCGCCGGAGCAAATTTCGCCGCTGATGTTCCAATCCCTGGGCGCCGAGATCCTCCAAGCGGCGAACACGGAGTTCAAAGCTTGAGCTGTTCATCAATAATAAAAGAGTTAGTTATTTTAGTCCACTCTCTAATTATTATTATTACACGCTTAACTACTACTGCTACTTAATCTTTAACTGTTAAACCAAAATCTACAAAATTAGGATGATTTGTGTTTAAAGCGTTCAGAAAGAAGACCTTCGTCGGGATCAGTTGTGGCTCTGGTTCTGTTTTGAGCTTCAACCATATTAACCCACCCTCCCGAAATACATAAGACGGTGACCAGAAGACAGAGATACCGCCGCCATAGCCTATCCATCATCGATGAGTCAGAGAGAGAGAGAGAGAGAGCCCCGGCAAAGCCTAAACGAGACGGAGGCAGCCTTTTGTTTCCAACACGTATAATAAGACTTAATTAAGAGGTGTTTCTTTGAACTTTGAAGCAGAAGAAAATGCAACTTGCTTATTAAATTAATCCTCGACTAATCTAATCAACTAATACGCTACTTCAACAATGGCGGCCATCGCATCCGTCACCACCTTTTCTGAGATAATGTTTTTTTTTTAAGGACAAAAGACAATAGTCAAAGGCTATCTTTCATTTTGTTTCCAACGGTATATATCCAGCTCGACCTACTCATCAACCTCTTTGCATCTCGAATGTTCTCTCAGATACGCCCTTGGCTCTGCATTGCCAATCCAAGCTTCCCTTCTTACTCCTCATCTGCTACTCTTGGATCCAGATCAACTACTCTCATTGTTGTTATAACGGATGTAACAAGGCAATGCACAACCTAGATGATAAAATGCCACAAAAAATAATTAATACATGGATTTCACACGAATGTGTTCACATTGACCCAATAATTAATCAAATCGGTAGCATAAATTATTTTCATAACTCATATATTATTTTCATAGGAGAAAATTACATCCAAACCTACTTTCAACTTGTGTGTTTACACCTTCACATACTTTCAGCATATCAAATGCTTAAATTCCTAAAAAGTCTTTATAACTTAAACAAGCAGAGAACCTGTGGAGTGAAATCCAATGGTTCTCGTTTCACTCTTCTCAACCATTATCTACTCTCTTTCTTCTTCTGCACTTTCAAAATCAACTTGTCCATCCATGACTGCTGCTTATGAGATTTACCATGTCATCCAACAAAGCCAACGAGATAAATTATGGATTCCTTCTCTCGATTCTCACTTCCACTTTCACCATCTTCGTCCTCTTTCATAGGGAGGTGAAGGTGGTTGAAGATCAACATATGGAAGGTTTTATGAGCCACCCTAACTACACTTTCTATGACCACTAGCCATAACCACATTTTCTATGACCACAACTCTTCAAAGCGGTCTTCAAAGGGATTAAGCGTACTATTTTGACAAACATTAAATTTGTTAACACTAGCCACCATAACCACAATTTCTATGACCACAACTCTTCTAAACTCACCACACCTCTGCAGTCCAACTTATATCTTATCCACCAATCCCCAGCTCTCAACGAGACACAGATTACCATCGTGGGGTATGGCAGCTTGTAATGGCCACACTTTATGTTTAGATACAATAATGCAACTAACTACACAGTTTTCAAGTGATCACTACTTTACAACCATTTTCTTAAGCTATCAAAAGCTTGCTTGAACATGTGAATAAGGTAAGAGAACGACTATCACGTCCTCAACATCTCCCTCACTGGATAAAATCTAACCTTACTTGAAAATGGATCCAAAGATACAAGACCCTTGTCGCCATTCCAGTTGCAGTCAGGTTGTTTATTTCTGAGTTTATCTGTGTCTGGTTCTATACATTCTGTATTATGGTGTTGTCCGTATGAGTAATGGAACTACAGAAAACGCTGGTGCTACAGTCATCTGCTTGGAGACATAGCTTCCTCAATCCTTCTAATCACAATGCTAAGAGGACTTCCCACTTGCAGAGCTTCAACAGCGGCCCGATGTGCAGCTTTGTGCCACTTGAGCAGATTGTAAGATTGAAGGACAGACCACCTGGCTTGATTCGACATCTGCAGTGTATAGTAAAATGTAAACATTCGCAATGCTTAACCATCTGTAGACTGGTGCAAGAAAAGTGGAAACGAGTATACTAGTGACATCAGAATCAGATGTATGATTTGCACTGAGACCTGACCTGAGCCACGGATAATGGTGGTTCCAGGAGTACTGAGATGCTCCTGAAGAGATTTTCATCATTCTCCCCACCCTCAGCCTCACCATAAACAAGTGCTTCAGCTGCAATACCAGCAAAAAGAACCATGCTATACCTAAGAGAAACTGAATCACCATCAGTGTTGTGAATGAGGCAGAGTTGAGAGGGAAAGAAAAACACCTTAAATAGCAATCACCTATCAAATGAGCTACCGCTAAGTCTTCCCTCAGCAATCTCACTCTCCATCTTTTGATCCCAGAATTGGGTTCCAGCCTGCCATGACAAAAAAATATGGTTGCATGGGTAACTGAAAGGTGCATAGAATCACACAACATTGAGGGAAACAATGTGAAAAGTAGTGTACCTGTCCCTGAACTCCCATTTGCATGGCAACAACGGGATCCAATATCACACCACGGATAGGGCAGCCCATGAGGTATGCTGCACCACAGAGAAGCTACAAACAGTTAGCCACAAAAACGACCAAGGAAATAAAAAAACCAACAGCTTACCAACAAGAAGATGACCAGCTTCGTGAACAATGACACGACGCTTATGTGGAGGCCAATAGCATGAAATTTGGGCAAAGCAAGTACCACCAAGAAGTAGGGAATCCATAAAAGCAAGACCCAAAATGGCAGCAAGGTTAGGGCGAAGATCAATGTCCTGAGAGAGAAGATAGGAGACTCCACCGAGAAAAGCAGCAAGGGCAATGCTGGAGCTATCAGAGAGACCCCACTTCTTGGGTGCAAGTTTAGTCACTAATAATCACAAACATAATAGAAATTGAAGTAAGTTTACAATGCAACAGAGAGAGAGAGAGAGAGTAATCTGTGAAGAGACCTTCCAAGCCAGTTGCAGACTTGAGGACAGTAGGTGTGACTTCTCTTGGGCCCTCCAAAACTGCATGAAGAGACATGAATGAATTCTCTCATGGGGATTGATTGATTGATTGAATGATGAAAAGGGAAGAAAGAAAGAAGAGTACCAATATTGGTGAACTTGCCGAAGTTGGGGAGTAGAGCTCTGTCCTTGAGAAACCTAAAAGCACTCCCAACAAGTCTCATATCATCTGCATTCAAACACGCATCTAACACCTCCCATTCTAGACCCGGAGGAGCCGCAACCATGGATTCAATGGCGTCAGGCTGTTTATCGATCTGTACGGATTTGAGGAATCTGAGAGCCCCAGCCAGATCTTTTCTCTTCACAGCGTCTTCGTAATCGCGCCATTCCCTGAGCGCGCTGGGCCTCTGCCTCCGAGAGCCGACAAAGATTGGAGTGCTTTGCCGGGAAATGGGATGAGGAGGAGGAGGAGGAGAAGGCGATAGAAAGAGGTTTCGGAGACACAACGACGGAGACACGGAGGCCATTTTGGGTGGTCTCTCGCCAGAATGTGCAAAATATGTAATTGATTGGCCCTTAGCTTACTCATATTCCTGATTTGAGTGCCATATACAACTCTATAACCCATTGGGAACATCATCATATGGCCCAAAATGTTAAAGATTATATACGTCAAGCCCAATAATAGATAGCCCATTTAATTGCTCTTTCTCTCTCTCTCTCTAGACAAGGATCATCTCTTCCAATCGGTATCAGATCCGAGTTGGGAAGAAGAATTCAAGCACTCTCCTTCAAAACTCAACCTCAAGGTTAGATCCTATCTCCGATTCGAGTTTTCCAATTTGATCTGTACTTCGTCATCCATTGGATTGCCATTTATTTTAACGCTTAAATGCTTTCATGGAGAGACTTGTGTCGATGATATTTGGACTTGCTGACATTATATTCTTAATGCTCTCTATAAGTTTGGCTATTCTTTTTCAAGCTATTTGGTGTCTTTAAGTTTCTTCTTTGGGTTTGTTATAGGAGTCATGGCAGGATCGGCACCAGAAGAAGGTACACAGAAGCTCAATGAAGTGTAAGTCAACTCCTAAGATTTGTAGTTTTGATACTTGGCTGAATTGTCTAAATGTTATATTTGTATTTTGGGGTGCAGACTCGATGATCCCCCAAGTAAGATGGAGGAGGAATACCCGGAAGAGCTGAGGACGCCGCCCGTAAGTCTGGTGGCTCTGTTCGGATGCTCAGAGCAACACTCATCCATTACTAATCATCTCCACTCCCAGCAGCCTCCCATCAACGCTCTCGCCTTCCCCGACTTCTCTCATCTCCCTCTCCTCCTTGCTCCTCATCATGATCATCACATCAGAGATCCTCTCTCCGATTCCTCTCCTTCCATCCCTTCCGGTATCTTGAAACGCGACTGGTTGCTTAAGCATCGCACCAAGGTCCCTGCTCTTGTCGCCGCCTTCTTCCCCTCTAATCACATCTTCGGCGATCCTACTCAATGGCTACAGGTCTGCTCCAATCTCGACACCCTCAAGTACGTCCCCCCATCTCTTTCCTTTTTTTATTTTATTGTTTCACAACCTCCTCAAGATTAACTAACACTCTCTACATTGACAGATCCGTTATCCGTCCCAAAAACATCAAACTTGTGGTCGTTGTAGTCATGTCTTCTCCCCATGGTACCCTTCGTTTTCTCCATTTTCTTCATTTTCATTTTTTTAAGAATGTCCCCTTATCGTCCTTTCCCGACTTGTTCTAGAGGTAATTAGCGAAGATCGTCTACTGGCATTGCGAAAGCGTGCAGAGTTAGATTCTAAGTACGTCCTCTTCCTCAACGACTCTGAACTCACTCTCTCCCTCTCCAGGTACCTTCTCCTCTTTATCGCTTTTTTGCACCCATGTTTTCCCTTAACGCTAGCTATATGTTTTTTGCAGAATCGCTTCTGCATTTTCAGAGTTGGCCCTTGCCTATTACAGAGAAGAGGCAAGGAGAATCAAAAGTCGCATCGAAAAAAGAAGTTCCACTTCTCCTGATTTGATTGTTCGCTATTGTTTTAAAGTAACTATTTTCACTTACCTCTTTATCATTTTTGTTTCAAAGTATATGCGTGTAAAGGAAGGCTCATCCGTGCTATCCTATGATGCTAGGTCGCCGTATATGCTGAGTTTCGTAGAGATTGGGGTGAGGCATTGAAGTTCTATGAGGACGCCTACCATTCCTTGCACGAGGTCCTCTTTCTCACTTCTTTCTTTCCTACTTATATCACGCTACTGTGTTCTGTTTCTTGCCAAGACATTGCCTACATATATGGATTATTGGTTTTATTAAGCTATGGAATATGGATATATGTCTTCGGTTTCCGCACGTTTTGAATATTTTTTTTGATGCAAACAGATGATCGGCACATCAACTAGGTTGCCTGCAATTCAACGCTTGGTCGAGATTAAGACCATAGCTGAGCAATTGCATTTCAAGATATCAACGCTTTTGTTGCACGGTGGAAAGCTCCCAGAAGCGGTCCTATGGTTTCATCAACATAAATCAACATATGAGAAGGTTGTTGGATCCACAGAATATATTTTTCTCCACTGGGAATGGATGAGTAGGCAGTTTCTTGTCTTTGCTGAGTTGCTGGAGACAAGCTCAGCTACTGTTCAGAGCTTTTCATTCTTAAACCAAGGAACTGTAGAGAGACCTTTGACTGAATTTGAGTTTTATCCTGCCTATTATTATCAGGTCAGTCCAGTTTTCTCTGTGTAACTCATACTCAAAACATGATCTACACTTGGTGCTGCATTAAGTGTTAAATTTGAATGTGTGTTTACTACTTTTCCAAACAATATTATACACCTATCTCAAAGCAGATGCTGGATTATTCATCCATTACATTTGTTCATCTTTCTCAAAAAAATTTGAACTCATTATCTGCCTAGTAAACTATGCCGAAAGTATAATATGTACTTAACTTCTGGAAAAAAACTTCTTCTCCCCGCAGTTAGCTGCTCATTACTTGCAGAATAAGAAATCTTCCCTGGAACTGTTGTTGTCAATGTCCGTAGCAGCTCAAAAAATTGATGGCAGCTCAAAGTCCATTACTCCTTCGGTCTACGTGGGTCAGTTTTCTGAATTACGTGAGAAGGGAGAAGCGTTAACACTCCACTTGTAAGTATCTTCACCTCACATATGTGTAAAAAACAACTTAACAAAGCTACCACCTACTAAGGTATGATAAACTAATGTTTTTGCAGTATAACGGATGAAGAGTACATACGGTATGCAATTTCAGAAGCAAAGCGATTTCAGGATTCCTTTGAAATTGTTGCTTGGCTGAAGAAATCTTATGAATCGTTTACCAACCTTAAATCCCGGAGGATGGCTGCTTTTTGTGCATTTGATATAGCCCGGGAGTACTTTGGTTTATCTGATCCCAGCAACGCAAAATTCTTTTTTGATATTGCTGCAAACTTGTACAGACAAGAAGGTTGGGTATCTTTGCTCTGGGAGGTACTGGGTTACCTAAGAGAGTGTTCGCGAAACCTTGGTGCGTTTAAAGATTTTGTAGAGTTGTCCCTTGAAATGGTTGCACTGCCTGTAACATCTTGTGACGACTTTGGGAACTTGAGAAACAAAACATATGGTCCTGGGGGTCCTGCAACTGTTTCAAGAAGAGAAAGTATACATAGAGAAGTGTTTACTCTTATGTGTCCTGAAACTGAGCTGACATCATCTACGGAAGAAAGTGGGTTCAAATTAGCCAGTGATAGCCCTCTTCATCTTGAGATTGATCTCGTCAGTCCTCTAAGACCTGTTCTCCTAGCTTCGGTTGCTTTTCATGAGCACAAGATCAAGCCTCGTGCTTTGTGCTCTATTACGTTGTCACTTCTTTCTCATCTACCGCTTCCAGTCGAAATAGATCATCTAGAAGTTCAATTCAATCAATCTACATGCAATTTTGTTGTCAGGAATTCCCAGAAGCCTTTAGTGGCTTCTCCGTCTAGCACTGTGCAAAGTGGTAGCCAAGTAGAGGATGAGCCGTCGCTGGTGCTTGTGCCAAATAATTGGTTAAGGTTGACATATGCAATCAAACCTGGTTAGTGTGATTTCATTAAAAGCGTGTTGTATGTGTCTCTCACACTGGTGCATATTGCAGTCCATTCATTAGAAGTTAAACCTGTTATGGACTTTTCAAATCATAATTACCAATTAATAGAACTGAATGTGAATCTTGAGAATTCGTATCTATATTATGGAATCAAGGGGTAATCTGGTATATACTTGGTTTCCCCTTAGCTTGTAGGATTTTGATTGCCTCACATTTGTTTTTTAACTGCAGAGCAAAGCGGCAAGCTTGAATGTCTTTCTGTTCTCGCAAAATTGGGGCCTCGTTTCACGATCTGTTCAAGAGCTGAGAGTCCTGCTGCAATGGAGGATTCGCCTGTCTGGAAGCATGAGAATTGTGTGCAGTCTTTGCCAACAAAGGACCCAATTCTTGCAGTCTTTGGCCAGAAAGCTACTCAAGTTGAAGAACCTGAACCACAGGTGGACGTCAGTCTAGGAGCCTCTGGTCCTGCCCTGGTTGGAGAAGACTTTACGATGCCTATTGTGGTAACCTCAAAGGGTCATGCCGTATACAGTGGTGAGTTGAAAATCAATCTAGTTGATGTTGGTGGTGGTGGTTTGTTTAGCCCAAGAGAAGCAGAACCATTCTCTTTAGAAAGCCATCATGTGGAAATCTGTGGTATTGATGGCGCAGAGGGCAATGATGAATCTGAGTCTGAAACAGGGAACATTAAGAAAATACAGCAATCTTTTGGGCTGGTTTCTGTTCCAGATCTGAAGGAAGGGGAATCATGGTCCTGCAAATTAGAAATCAAGTGGCATAGAGCCAAGCCTGTTATGCTTTTTGTGTCATTGGGTTATTTGCCACAAGGCAATGAAGCCAGTGCACAGAAAGTTCACATACACAAGAGCTTGCAGATTGAAGGGAAGATGCCTCTTGTCATTACCAATCGGTTTATGTTGCCATATAGAAGGGATCACCTATTGCTCAATAGGATCAAGCCAGCCCCTGATTCTGAAGACATGTCTTCTTTGCCGCTGAACGAAAAAAGTGTGTTAGTTGTCAGTGCCAAAAATTGCACAGAGATAGCACTGAAACTAATGTGCATGTCGATTGAAATGGATGATGAGCAAGGGAAAACTTCATGTTTGATTGAGCCTGGGGGTGGGTGTGGAGACACCTCAGGTTCTGCTAATCTTGCGCCGGGAGAAGAGTTCAAAAAGGTTTTCACAGTCATACCAACAATGAGAACTCCAAAGCTTTGTTTGGGATCAGTACATTTGAAATGGAAGAGGCAGGGAGGTAACACAGAAGAGGCGTGTGTGTCAACAAAGCACAAGCTCCCTGAAGTAAATGTGGATGCATCACCACTGGTCATGAGTTTGAACTGTCCTCCGTATGCAATTCTTGGAGAATCCTTCACATACGCCATTACAATCTGCAACCAGACACAGTTGCTCCAAGAAGCAAAGTTTGCTCTGGCTGATGCACAGAGTTTTGTCCTGTCTGGGTCTCACAGTAATACGGTTTCAGTCCTTCCCAAGTCAGAACACGTCTTAAGTTATAAGCTAGTTCCCTTGACTTGCGGTCAACAGCAACTCCCCAAAATAACTTTGACATCAGTACGATATTCTGCTGAGTTTCAGCCATCAACGATTGCTTCAAGTGTCTTTGTGTTTCCGTCAGCGCCACAGGCCAACTCTACTGCCAAGTAGTAACTTGACGCGCGAGTTAGGTTTCCGGATCTGCAGTTTCATCCATCTGAACTGAGTAAACACATATTCTGTCAGTTTGCTAATTTTCTTACCTGGAGTGTCTGCTATGTTGTCTTTTGTATTTTCTTATGTTGATAATAATTGACTTTTTTTTTTTTGTTCGGAGAACTCTCAGACACATAAAATCACAGTTTTATTTAGTAGTGAAAAACAACAACAAATGTTTTATCACAGTACAATGCTTCAATAAGGTTTCCCAGACTGTCACATTGCAGTACATTTTTTGAAGGTACGCACCACCCTTCATAAGAAAGCTAATGTGTGGCTTGTTTTGTACCAATCAAGTTAATTTTCAGGTGGAAACACTCATTATAGTTAGAGTGTGTGTTCTTTCTTAAGCCCCCAGGTCGTGGAAAAGTGGCGTCTCTTACGCAATCTCGCTAGGGGGGACACAAGACAGGCTTCTACACAGATGAACACGTAAACGGTCACTTCATATCAACCATCTCTGCTGGTAAAGGAGTTCTTGATCTTGGCTGCTATGGTGGTGGATTCCCACTAAATGCGAAGTGCTACCAGTGTCCTCGGTGTCTCTCTTTATTCCTCCTCCCGGATATCTCTACCTTTAAAGTGAATCGTCTTACAAAAACTCTTTTAGGAATTTGATTCATCTTTACTCGAGCTCGCCATAGAGAATGTAATTTTCAACCATATGGATCCACGGAAGGTCGTTTTTCTTTGTTCAAACAAGATTCGACTGAATTCATAAAAGGGTGCTATGTCAAGGGAAGAGACATGGGACATGGTCATCCAAGACCCTCCGAAGCTACCTCCAAGGAAAAAGGACTTGGACTTCTTGTTTTCTTTTAGCGTTTCTCAAAACACAGCGGATTAGGGGAGTAATACCAGGCTTTACAAAAAGCGGCAGGAATGCACTCGTTGACAGGAAGTGAAAGTCTTATGATGACATGCTCATGTTCAGGGGCGATGACACAGAGCGGCAAGTTCTTCTGCATTTCAGAGAGCTGCTGCAGCAATGGGAGGAAGGAAGATCCCAGTGGTGAGGGAGGCAGGAGCTGCGTCCTATCACCACTCGACCGTCTTACCCTCAAGGCCAGTATCTCTCCAATATTCTTATTCGGCTGCTTTGATAGCTCTTGTGTTTTGGTTTTCAACAAGTTCTATACATTATGTCAGCGGTTTTCAGTTGCCAAATTTTTAGACTTGCAGTGGTTGTACAAATACACTACAAATCTGTGAATGGTTTAAGAAAATAAAAGAAGAGAGGTTTGTTGGGGGCAAAATTAATGTTAGGAACAACAACAAAGTAATAAATATATGGATTTCAAGAATTTTGCAACCAAGGATTTCAAAGTAGTGTATGTATACATGAACACACAAGATTTACACACGCAGAGCTCACTCCCTCTCCAAGCTTGTTAACGACCTCCTCCGGGATTTCTATTCCATGACAAGTAGGACGGATCCCCAAGTCGCCTGAAACCAAATAAGTACTTATTTGTTACAGAGTCTAAGATAAGTAGGCAGAATGCACAAGAATACATCATTATTAGATATACGACAGTCCAACAATCAGGGTTTAGAATATAGGACAAAAGAAAATACATTTGAAGGGATCTTCGTACCTGGGTTTCACAAGGTACATGATGGTAAATGCCAGGGCCAAAAAGAAGCAGATCCCCCCAACTGTCAGGTAAGCAATGCCGAGGAAATCGTTCTTCCCACCCAGCCAGCTCGTTGTCGACAAAACAAGCTTCTTCTTCCCACTAAAACTGTAAGTGTTATAGTTGTTCTGCAGCGTAACCTGTATGGTGTCACCATTCTCAAGGTCGGTCTCAATCTTTCCGTAAAGTTTCCTAAATGTTGGCAATGCTGCCGTTCTCATCCACACGATGAGATCTTCTTGTTCACTAAGCTGAAAAGAGCAAGAAAGATGTGGACAGTCAAGTTGCTAAGCATCCACGTTGATATCAATGGAGTCATGTCTAGTATTAAGGTTTTACCGGGATATCTGGATTTAGAGTGGCACCACCTGTGAGATTCCCCTTTTGAAAATTCTTGGGGAAGACTTTGTTCCCAAACTTGTGCTCCTTGTCGCTCTTCCACGCAATACCTTTTTTGTTCACAGCTAGGGGTGTATTATTTCTTGATAAAGTGTATGTATCATTAAAAAGACTCCAAGCAATGAGACCACATGGCACAATCGGCTGCCCACCAGCATCATCCTCAGGCTTGCATGCGCTAATTTGATTCTCAAATTTTGGACTTCTCAGCTGTGAATCACTTCGGCTTTTCACATACCTGTTCATAGACACTGATCGATTAGAGCTATACAAAAGAACTAATCTAAGCTAGATAGATACACACAGTGGTCCACTTGTACCCTCCTACACCTTCCATTCTAGGTCAAAGAATTGGTTCCGATACAAAGAAGAAATAAGCCAAAACTACATTGACTCTTAAGGTTTGGTAGTCAAGATGAATACCTTCGGTGATTCTGGTAGAAGTTCTCAAGCTGGTAGTAAACATAGATAGGCTGCTTCATACGCTTTGTCACCTAGAAGGGCGAGAGAAAGTAAACAACAAAATGAAAGAAGAGCAAAAAGAAAAGGTTGATGCATAGGGGACTGACAGTTAGAGTTCGGTTACAAGATTTAGGAGCAGCTCCTTGAATAAATGCAACCTTGTTGGTCCTAGCAGGTGCAGGAATGCAATCATTATCATAGCGATCAACGATCTCCACAACCTAGACAGCCATGAGAAACGAAACACACGTCAGAAAGGCAAGACAAGTTTTTGATGAATAGGAAAGGGGCGTTCGTACATCCTGGGAAGCGAAAAGAGAGATAACTCCAAGGGGGATAAAGATGACACTGACAATCAAGAATGTCGAAATGACCTGCAGAAGAAAAAAAGGAACATCTTTAAAAGAGGAATAGGAGATTAGAAATGATTAAAAGGAGGAGGCTTAGGTTACCCAGCCAGGCGTAAGAATGGGCTTGCAAGCTGGAAGCTCCTGCTGTGTGAACTTGGAATCTGCAAGGAATCATTTGCCAACAAAAATATCACAGTTTAGCCATAATCTCTTCAACCCCAACAGATGATTTTGATCAAACTAAAAAATAAGACAATTAAAATAGTGAAAGAAGGATATCTTTTAATATGTGACCTAGAAACACATTTTGACAGATCTAAACAAAATCCAAATCGATTAAGAGTCAACGATAAGGCAGAGGAATAATACACTTGGGCCGCTTCGAATTCTTCCTGGCGGCGGAAGAATCTCCCGATCCGGCACTGGACGACGCCGTGTTGGAACTCATCGCCGATCAAACAAGCTGAATCGGGTTCGTCGTCAGCCTTGGTAAATCGTGCTTCCTCTCCTCTGCTCATCATTCTTTCATCAACACTTTTGTCTTTGTGAGAGGCCAATATTGTGGGCTTTATAATGGGCTTTCTTTTTCTTTATAATGGACTTTATTACAATCATATCTTATGACTTTTATGAGTTGTTTTTCCATATAAAACAAAATAAATAATAAAAATATTTCTGTCAATTTAAAAAAAAAACATTTTGTTGATAAAAAATAATAATGACTATTTAAAAGAATTGCCCTTATATTACTCTCTAAATCAAAACCAGATCTCAAATTAGTTTTTTTTATTTTAAAAAAATGCTTTATAATTTTATAGAGATATTATTTGTAATTTTGAGAATCAACATATACTGTTATTTTTTATCTTTCTCATATAATATTACAAAAAAGTTTGTATATTTTCTCACAAAAATATAGAAATATATCATTAGAAAGGAAAAATAATAGAAAAAAGAGTATTACAAAAATATATACATGGAGAAAAACAAAAAGACTAAGAGAAATTCCAAACTCAATTGTAATGTTAATATTTAGTTGTATTTGTGCCAACAATTCTTTATATACCAAAACACAAGTTACATGACCAATAAAATTTTGATACATGCCATATATTTAACAATTTAAAAAATCTATAAATATAAAAGTTAAACTTAAATGCAAAAAACAACAATTTTAGCAACTAATATCTATTTATTTCCATATAAAATAATAAATAAATAAAACAAAAGTCCCTAATATATCTCCCATTTTCTGCACTACTTATTTATTTAAGTAATTCTCCCACTACTTCATGATCACACAATTTTAGAAACTGTTACCTGTAAAGAAAATTTGACTCACGATGCTATAAATTCATTTCTACATGCAATGTAATTTTATAATTTATTTACTATGATTCTATTGACTCTCGCTTTGAAAGGGTAATGCAATTTTATTTTCTAATCAAACAAACTGACAAATAAATGGCTTCTGTCGATATTTTTCGAGAGAAATTATTTAAGTGGTTTAGGAAAAAACACAACATTTCTATGCAAAGCTTAATCAAAGTTGGAAGATGAGGACATGTAAGTGACACTGAATATGTGAAGAAAGATAGAGAGGTTAACGAAGAACGAATCTAAAGCCGTATGGGTAACAATTGGTTCTTACAGCGTTTGGTATGTGAGAAGCAATGCTTGAAGGCTTGTTGTCTGAAAGATCCCAAAGCTTGACCGTTTTATCTATATATCCCGTTGCCAAAAGCTGTTAGTCTAGAACACTGTGAGAAGTGAGAACAACTAAACCACACACAACAAAGACGAAGGACACAAGAGAGAGTAGGAGTCAGTGTCCAGTTATTAAAAAAACCTTGATAGATATATGAGATGTTTTTCCTCTATTAAATTGTGGTTTCCAAATTTTACGTATCAATTGGCTGTCTAAAACATGAAAAGAACTTATCAATAAACCACTAAGATTTTGATACCAGTTAAATTCTTATATAAACTCTTGGTTGCCATCTGATAGATAAGGAATGTTACTAACATTTACTTACATTAGTCGCCGAATATTGTATGAGTCGCAGGTGGCTGGTTTGTGATGTACTTGGAGAGTGTAACTTGGTTTTAAATCAGAGGTTGAATTTGAGGTTTGACGTACATCGAAACCTTTACAGTTTCCATTTTTAAGACTTACCTATAAAGAAGTGAAACAAATGAAAACCAATAAGTCTTTAAACCGCTAAGAAAATCATATTTTAGATGATTTAAAATGTAACCGCACTACAAAGGAATGTTCATTATGTGGATCCCAAGCAAAGCTTTCTACTTGGACATGACTGACCATTTGAAACTCGAGTGTGAAAGATTTTAACGGGCTAGCCTTTGTGTGGATCCGTTTAGTTTAACCAATTAATAAACGGATCACGGGTTCAATTTTTTATATCAAGTCCGTTAGGACTCGCGGGGTAGCAGATTCATTAACATCCCTGGTATGAAAGTTAAGTATGCATGGAAGTAATTTCATACCAGCACACAAGTGGTGTTTGATACCTTACATAGTTTATCGAAATGCAAACCTAACAAAATCAGGAATCAAAAATCATCATTATATTAACTCGACCAGCATCGAAGCTTAAGACCAGATGAAATAGCTATTGGAGTTTGGTCAACTAACAGTAACTAAAGTTTTTGGAAAAGAAAACGATATGATTTGGATGGGAGAATATTCTGTCATTGGCTACGTTTGTTTCTAATTTTTAGGAGTTTACCTGCACTGTTGTACTAGAGTGTAGATACTCTCCTAGATACTCTTAGCTTGAGATGTATATATGTAAGGTTTATTGGTGGTCAATAACGAGGGCCTTTCTACCAAATGTTATAAACAAATTTTGGAGTGCCATTAATCTAGGTTCTTTGTATAGTTGGTTGAGGGTTTTTAAATGTTCTAGTGGTGCTGTGTTCGAACCCAGCCTTTTAAAAATTTTGCTTAAGATGCTAAGTTGTGCAAGACAGGTACTGTCAATAATACATACAGTAATTCCCAAACTCTCTGTTTCTCTTTAATAGTAGCACTATTAGTATCTTGGATAAATAAGACAGGCAATATAGATAGACTATAGAGGTGAATAATATTTCACGGGAAAGCATGCATCAATCAAGCAACGAAGGATTAGTTACAACTTACAAGCCCACAACACAAAACATTAAGAACAACAAGGACAAAGAGACAAAACCCAAAGTTAATTTTGTTCAAGAAAATATGGTTATCAATTCAAAAGGGAAGAAAAGAAACGGTTACATTATGCATTCAACAAAATATCAAATAGAGATTAAACTCTGGAAAATAACAAACAACAAATCCAAGGTATTCAGCCATGAAAGCAAAACGGTCTGGTTCGGTTTCGGGGTGATGTATCAACAGATATCGACTTTGCACACGGTCATAAAGAGCAAGTTCTTCTTCTTCTTCTTCTTCTCCTCCTCTTTCTTCCCATCCAAAAGTGCTAGTGGATGGAAGGCGCATAGTTTTGGGCAATCATATAAAATAGAAGTCATAACCAGATCGATGGAGAAATTTTGTCCCATGTCTTGTTACCTGAATTGAAGGACCATATCACTTGGTCGGACAACAACTTCTGTGATACGCACAAACGGTTGTCGAGGTTGCACAAGACGATCGCGTAAGGATCATCATGTGAATTGGCAAAGGGAGCTTTAGAGATGACTTGAAAAGCCTCGGTGTGAAGATCAAAAGATAAATTTTGGTTTCCTCACAATCTGTGAACCAATGAAGCGAGCCATCTACAAACACGGGATCGGCGACACCAACAACCCGATAAGGAGCAAGGGAGTAACATACCTCCAAGCATTGGCGCTGAAGTCGAAAACTTCGCATGTAGTAGCGTTGTCAAGGCCTATTTCTGAAGAGTTGTATAGCCAAACAGGCTTGTAAGTGCCTCTGGATATGTCTTTACCGAATTCAAGCATAAAAATTCCGTGGCCAAGCTTAAAGTAACTCTCTCCTTGGATCATGAGTTGCTGAAATTGGCAGAGAGGAAGAGGATGATACCATCCTGTGGTGGGGTTGACAACAAAACCGGATGCGAAAGGGATGATAGAGACAAACGAGACCGTCACAGCTATTATTGCACGCAAAGTACTCTGTTGTGTTCTCCTTATCCCAAGGAGTAGGGATCTTGACCGATGAGGATGAACCCAATACCAGTGTTCTTAGAGATTCGTCAGTACGTGTGGACACCATGACAACATCTGGATCTGACTCTTGACGCCGCTTCAATTGCCTCTCTTGGAAGCTTCGTGATTGGATCGTTGATTTCCATTGCTTCGATACAGACTTTAATCTCAGCAGAGATCTCACCGGAAGTCTCTCCAAGATGTTCTCTACCACGTCGTGAGGCAGCGATTCCATCATCATCAATCAAGCTACGTTTTTTCCAGACACAATAATAAGATACAGAGGCTACTCTTACTTTTATAAACGAGATTTGACATATTAAAAAAAAAAAAAGGAAAACCTCTCAGGGATAAGGAAAAGGATTTATTCTCCTACCGACACAACATATCTTTCTCCTAACTCAACTCAGAATCTCCTTCTTCTTTTTCCTTTTTATTCTTCTGGGCTTTTTTTCTTTTTTTTTTGGGCTAAGAACCCAAATATGATTTAAATCGACGTCGGTATCTTTTCTGATGAGATAATATTTGAATTTAACTTTGAATATATCTCAACTCAAACAATATAACCCAAATGTGAATGATACATGATTACTATATAAATTTAGGATGTGGTACAAATTAAAACCAAAACCAAATATGTACATTTTTAATATATAAATTAAAATTAATAGATTAGTTTTTAGTTTCTTAATTTTAGGTTGGTGTATATATTTAATAATAATTAAGTTAAGTAAAAGTAAAAATAAAAGAAACCTAGTTAATGCAATGGTTTCAACTTAGGGCTGACGTGGTCTAACCGCAGCGGTTGCGGCTGCGCGTTGCGGGCGTCTTGCGGGATGCGGCGTGGTGTGTTTTATGCCGTTATTAATAGATTTGGACGACTATTAAGCGCGTTAAAAGTTGTTGCGTTTGCGAGATAACATTATGACTGGTTAACTTACCAAACGCAAAAGTGATTAAAATATAAATGGAACAATATTTATATTTTATTATAATTAAAAAATATTGAAATCATATTATTATAATAAATATAAAAATCTATATTTATAAAATATATATAGTTTTTTTTAAAAAATATAGAAATATTATTTCTTAAAGTTAATAATATAAATTAAAATTATAATAATATATATATATATATTTTTCTTATTTCAATTTTAAATTTTAATTAAAATAGTATTTATTTTTCATTGATATAGTTTTTTTTGAAAAAATAATAATTTTTGATCCTCCCGCAATCCGCCCGCAGCCGCAAACGCGTAGCATGGAACCAGCTTTTGAATTTTAGAGGTTATAAGCGAGAAGCGATTGACAGTGATTACTAGCCGTTTTGTATGATTGTTGCAAAAACACCAACCAACCGCCTACAACCGCAAAAGCGCGTTTCGGCGGTGGTAGCTGGAAACAGTCAAACCCCTTAGACTATTTGTAAGGTAGCATAAAAAATAGGACTCTATTTTTTGTAATACGATTAGACTAGACTTTTGACTCTTACTTCCGGTGCGGGGTACTTTCATTTTTATAATTTGAATTTAAAAAACTATATTTGATTTTCTTTGTTACTAAGCTAATGATCTTTTATATTAAAAAATTGATAATTTTTGAATGAGATTAATTATATAATTTCTTTAACATATTTTGTCTAATTAATAT
>CAJHQP010006273.1:0-39452 GCA_905132765.1 Moricandia arvensis | reverse complement strand
GCCTATGAATGATCTAAGAACATGATTCATTAATCTCATGAATGTACTAGGTGCGTTGGTTAATCCAAATGGCATAACTAACCACTCATACAATCCATGTTTAGTTTTGAATGCAGTTTTCCATTCATCTCCTTCTTTCATCCTAATCTGGTGATAACCACTTTTAAATCTATCTTAGAAAAGATGCAAGAACCATGCAATTCATCAAGCATATCATCAAGTCTAGGGATAGGGTGGCGATACTTCACTGTGATGTTGTTGATTGATCTACAATCAACACACATACGCCATGTACCATCCTTCTTAGGCACTAAGAGCACTGGTACATCACATGGGCTCAAACTCTCTTGGATATAGCCCTTCTCCATGAGTTCCTCTACTTGTCTTTGCAACTCCTTGGTCTTAACCAGGTTGGTCCTGTATGCTGGACGGTTTGGAAGTAGATCCTGGAACAAAGTCTATCTGGTGCTCAATACCTCTCAAAGGTGGTAAACCAATGGGATTGTCTTCTGGAAATACATCTTGAAACTCCTGCAAAAGAGAAACCATTTCACTCGGATACACCGGTGTAGAATCTGTTAAGTTCAAAAGAGTTTCTTTAAACACAAGTAAGATAGCAGATTGTTTAGAGTAAAGAGTTCTTTTGATATCACCCATGTTAGCATAGAAGTTTGGCTGCTTAGTTCCAGCCGGTTTTAGATCAATCTCCTTCTTCTTTTGGAGTTGAATCTGATCTTGTTGAACTTCCTTAGGTGTCAAGGGAACCAGGACAGTCTTGCGTCCCTTGAACTCAAAGGAATGCTTGTTGGTGAAGCCATCATGGATAACTCGGCGATCAGATTGCCAAGGTCTTCCAAGGAGTATGTGACCAGCTTCCATAGGCAACACATCACACAAGACTTCATCTTCATATCTCCCTATGGCTAAGGGAATGAGGACTTGACTTGAAACCTTCATGGTGCCTTCTTCATTCAGCCATTGTAGCCGGTAAGGTTTGGGATGCTTCTGAACCTTCAATCCCAACCTCTTGACCATAGTTTCACTCGCAGCATTCACACAACTGCCTCCATCAACAATGAGGCTGCACACTTTCCCTTGGACCAAGCACCGGGTGTTGATGTAACCATGGCCGAGCCAGCTGATCATCCAACAAAGGACAAGCCAGGATGGATGGAAGGCGAGCATACTGAGCTAAAACCAGTTGGAGAGACTGAGGAAGAGCTGATATAGAGTGTGGCTGAGCTGAAACCAGGTGAAGTGAGAGTGGTTGAGCTGAAACCATCTAAGGAGACTGAAGATGAGCTGTACCAGCTAAGTGACACTAACTTGGAGCTGGATGAGCTAAATGACACTCACTTGGAGCTGGATGAGCTAAGTGACACTAACCAGGAGATGATTGAGCTGAGTGAGCTGAACTTGGAGCAGGACGAGCTGAACCAGCTGAGTGACACTACACTAGGTCGACCTGAGCTGAATGTGAGTGACACTACACTAGGACAAGCTGAGCTGAATGGGAGTGACACTGAAGCTGCCATGGACCTAGCTGGACAAGTGATTTTTGGCCCAAATAAGAAGATGGATCAGATTTGTTTCTCTCAGCCCAAAAGGAGTTCAAAACCAAAGTTAAGGGTCCATTATCTCTTTCTGATGGATCAGCCACGAAATTCAAGTCCAAGAAACCTTATGAAGCTATTTTGGATCAAGGGGCCCAAGAAGAAGTGTTGCAGCCCAAGGAGAATTATCATAACAAGTTCATTATGGGTTTGTTTCTTACCAAATTCGACCAGGCCTTTATTCAGATGTTTTCAGACCCATTCTCATCCAGAAATATCAGAAAAGAGTCAGCAAGAAAGTCTTGGTCGTGATCATCCAAGAGCCATTCAACAAAACACTTAAAAGTGGTCAAAAAGTCTTAGTCTTCATTTCTGTTTCCTAAGTTCCTAGTTTTCTACATCATTTCTAGCTTTCTACATTCTTGTAAGACTATATAAGGATGTTGCACGACCTCAATAAGATCATTCACCTTTTTGTTAAAAACTTTCTTACAAACTGTGAATCCCTTGTTCAGCTTCTGAACATTGTATGCCTAGGAGTTGATTCTCTGCAAGGCTTACTTGTCTTTAGATCATTGTTTGTGTGGGTAAACTGCACGATCTACTGACACTTCTACACAAGTTCTGGTCAGTCCATAGATCAGTTCTGAAGAACCATTCATTCATTCCATCCACCATCAGTTCGAGTCTAATCCATCAAAAGCAACCTGCGTGTGTTAGTAACCACCAGAAGTGACCATTCAAATCACCCTCAAGATCAGTCAAGGGAATCAAAACCAGAAGGGTTTTCATCAGGTGTAGAATAGGTTCTCACGTAGCTCTAGCTCCTCACCCTTGTTTTGCAAGCTTAGAAGCCTTCTAGCTACTAAAAGCTTCCCCTGGACTGGTCCTTCTTCATGTTCCTCTTCACTCTCTTCTTAGTCAGAGTCAGTGTTGTCATCTTCTGAGGCATACTCTCCATCTTCCAGCAAGATCATGACTCTCTTGTTGGTACATTCATTGGCATAATGACCTCTTACTTGGCACTTGAAACACTTGACATCACGAGCTCTGGAACTAGATGCTTCAACCTTGCCTTTGCCCTTGTCAAGAGCACTGCTGGGTTTGGTTTCTTCTCTTGGATAGGACTTGTTGTCCTTCTGGAACGGTTTAGGCTCCTTAGGGTAAGGTGACTTCTCTTCCTTGGTGTTGTGTAACCGGTTAGAGCCATAGTGGTTGCGTGAATGTCCCTTCCTCTTGAGCTGTTGTTCCACAAGAATAGCCTTGTGTAACATCTCTTCAAGCTCCACATAATGTTGCATCTCAACATTGTCTTGTATTTCTCGGTTCAAACCACACAGGAACCTTGACATGGTTGCTTCTCTATCTTCTGATATGCTAGCTCTTAGCATGAGCAACTCCATCTCCTGGTAATACTCCTCCACTGATCTTGAACCTTGGGTAAGTTTCCTGAGCCGGTGGCGCAAGTCTCTATGGTAATGACTTGGAACAAACCTCTTGCGCATGATAGACTTCATCTCTGTCCAAGTCTCTACTGGTTCTTCTCCATTCCTCCTACGAGTTGTGATGTAATGATCCCACCAAGAGCATAGTCATAGAACTCAGTGGCAGCAATCTGAATCTTCTTGTGGTTTGTGTACTGCTTACACTGAAAGACTAACTCAATCTTCTTCTCCCACTCAAGGTAGGCATCCGGATCAGCTTTGCCATGGAATAGGGGTATCTTTATCTTCAAACCAGCAAGCTCATCTCCCTGGTTTATCCTTCTTTCTTGGACACACCTATGTCTTCTTTGAAAGATTGAGTAGAAACAGAGAATAAACGGATAGAATAGAGTTTGAGAGAGACTAGAAGAGATTTGGAGACTAAAAGCTTGAGACTTGGTTAAGAAACCATTTCGATATGAAGAACACCAAGAACACTAGAGAGAATAAGAGAGACTCGAAAACATTGCTTAACTGATTAATGAGAGGAGTTACAAATATATAGGAGAGGAAACAAGGGTTTACAACGGGTAGAAGATAAGGTTTAGGATAAGCTTTCTCGCCAAGCATGTGGAGTCAACCGGTCTTAGGCGCGCCTAATTCAAACTTGTGGCTGGAGTGCTTCACACGCGAGATTCCTTTGGCATCTTGACCAGATGCTCTTCCAGCACGAGCCAGCCTGTCAAACGCGCGCCTCAGTCAAGCTTGATCCGCTTGGTAACTAGTAAGAGTAACTCTGGGTCGAGTTACTCTTACCCGGGTAACTTTTCTCGCCCAAGGTAACTTCTTCACCCATTTGTACGGACCACTTGTACAGCTTTGTACGGACCACTTGTACGGCCTTGTACGGACACCTCCAAAATTCTTCCTCTCCATTCCATAAGTCTTTTCCAGCCTTCCTAATAGATCATAACTCCATCTCTTATTCGGTTTAACACTCCCCCTAAAGCTTGACCATGTGGAACAAGTCAAGCTTGGAATGTCATGAGTCTTCCTCATTAAAAACCTTGCCAAAGAAAACCCTCCTTAGGGATAAAACCTCAGCAAGGAAAAGAGTAAAGACCTCATGACAGGGGATTAGTTTCACCTAGTGAGATCAATGAGTCCCAACCTCTGATGGATGGACTCAAGTGTCTTCTGTCTCGGAGCCTTAGTAAACACATCAGCCAACTGGTCTTCACTCCGTGTATAGCAAGGTAAGATCACTCCTTGGACTATCATCTGTCTTACCTTGTGGCAGTCAACTTCAATGTGCTTGGTTCTCTCATGAAACACCGAGTTGGATGCAATGTGGATTGCGGCTTGATTGTCACAATGCATGGTCATTGGTGAGGCTTGATCAATCTCCAAGTGCTTTAGTATTCCCTTGATCCAGACTAACTCATTAGTCAGCTTCAACATGGCCCTATACTCAGCCTCAGCACTCGAGCAGGATACCACTTTCTGCTTCTTGCTCTTCCAAGTAACCAAGTTCCCACCAATGAAAGTGCAATAGCCTGTTGTAGACTTCCTATCTGCTCGATCTCCTGCCCAATCCGCATCACAGTATCCTACCACCTCAGTGCTTTGTTGCATCCCATCCACACTCCTTGATCAGGTGAGCCATTCAGGTACATCAGAATCCGGTTAACCATGCTCCAATGATGTTCCTTTGGTCCTTGCATGTGTTGACTCACCTGGTTCACAACAAAACATATATCAGGACGTGTAATGGTCAAGTAGATTAACTTACCAACAAGCTTTCTGTAAAGCTTGGCATCTTCAAACGGTTGACTGTCTTCAATCTCCCCCTCACGTGGAATCTTATACCCATCTTCTAATGGAGTCTTGACACTCTTCCCTCCAAGTCTACCTGCATATTTCAAAAGATCAAGTGTATATTTTCTTTGAGAAAGGAATAAACCTTCCTTGGATCTACATATCTCAATCCCAAGGAAGTATTTCATTTCTCCCAAGTCTTTATTCTCAAAAACCTCCCTTGTCACTTCCTGTGATGATGATATCATCAACATACACAAGAAGGACTACCATACCTGAGGAAGTGGTCAAGGTGAAGAGAGTGTGGTCGAGTTCAGTCTTCTTGGAGCCCTTCCCATTGAGAGTTGTGCTTAACTTGGTGTACCATGCTCTAGGCGATTGCTTTAGACCATATATGGCCTTTTTCAACCTCAGAACGTTTCCATCTTTAACCAAGTGCGCAAGACCAGGAGGGGGAAGCATGTACACCTCATCTTCAAGCTCTCCTTGAAGGAAGGCATTCTTCACATCCATTTGCCAAAGACCCCATTCTAAGTTCACAGCAATGGAGAGAACTATCCGGATAGTATGAAGCTTGGCAACTGGAGCAAAGGTATCAATGTAGTCTTCTCCAAATGTTTGAGTGAAACCTCTTGCCACCAGTCTTGTATTCTTCCTTTCAACCTTCCCATTTGGAAGATACTTGATAGTAAAGATCCATCTGCTGGTCACAGCCTTCTTCCCTTTTGGTAGTTTACTCTCAAACCAAGTATCATTTTTAATCATTGCGTCTGCTTCAGCTCCAACTGATTCCTTCCACTCTTTGTCTTGCATAGCCTCTTCATAGGATCTTGGTAACTGACTCTCATCCAAACTGATCATAAAGGCTTTGTGCTCTTCCGGGTAATGGGTTAGATTTCAAACAGCTTGGGCAGGATGAGCAACTGCTTGAGCATTATAGTATACCCGGTTGTTGATCCAGTTGGAAGGAGGGTTTCTCACCCTTGTACTTCTTCTCAAAGGTTGAAATTCTTGAGCTGCTTCTGGTTGAGCCTCCTCAACCTCTTCCTCTTCATGGTTTCCATCTCCAGCTTCTTCATCACCTTGATCCACACCTTGATCATGTGTGGAACCTGATTCTTCATCATACTGCTCCTCTGGTTCATTTCCCCCCTCATGATCAAGGTGGGGTTCATTGGCCATGGGAAGACCTTCTTGTTGTTCTCCTCCTCCACTCCTCGGATCCTGAGATAAGTTAATCCCAAGATTCTCCAATATTATCCTCAAGTTGGCTGCCTTGTCAGAAGCCAAATCCTTGAGTTCTTCTTGGTTCTTCTCCTCATAGAACCCTCGTTCTTCCACGAACTTCACATCTCTAGACACCACTACCCTTCTGGTTACTGGATCATAACACTTGTACCCTTTCTGAGTTGGTGAATAACCAATAAACATCCCCTTTGTGCTCTTGGCCTCCAACTTGTTCCTTAGCTCCCCCGGTTTATGAACAAAACATAGAAAACCAAAGACCCTGATATGATCTAAGGCTGGTCTATGCTTGTTCAATACCTCAAAGGGTGATTGATCTTCAAGAACCTTAGTTGGGGTTCGGTTGATCAGATAGCAAGCAGTAGCAACAACATCACTCCAAAACCTCTTTGGCACATTAGCTTGGAACATCATGGACCTGGCAACTTCCATAAGGTGCCGGTTCTTCCTTTCAGCAACTCCATTCTGTTGTGGGGTGTAAGGACAGCTCGTTTGGTGAAGAATACCATGCTTGGATAGATGTTGCTTGAATGCTTGACTGGTATACTCCTCACCATTATCTGATCTAAAAATTTTCAGCTTAGCATTGAAATGGTTAGTCACATATGCTTGAAAATTTCTAAATGCATCAAGCACTCTATCCTTAGATGGAATCAAGATTATCCAGGTGAATTTAGACTTCTCATCTATGAAAGTGACAAAATACTTATGGTTCTCCCTAGATAAGCAAGGTGCGGTCCAAACATCGGAGTGTATTAAATCAAAGCAGTGATCATAGATGGTAGAGGACTTTTGAAACACAGTCTTGTTGACAAGAAGCAATAAGAAGACAAGAAGGAAAAAGGGTTCAGATGGTTGCAAGATAACTTGGTCCTTACAGATTTGGAACACAAGTCTGTCCGTACAAGCCTTGATGATCAAGCAACCTTTCTGGTCCCAAATAACTTAGAAGACAAGGAGAAGAAGAAGGATCTCGTCTGGTTCAAGATTAAAGAAAGTTGGGCAAGAAAAGAATTAAAAAGGATTAAGGATAAGCCTTCCAGCATTTGGTGTCCTGTCCCTTTCATGGACCACTGCCTTGTCCAGACTGTTGACCAGTCTGTCCACCAGCCTGACTCTTCCCAGACCTTGACCAGACCACCTTATTATATGTTTGTTTCTCTTGTCTTGTTTATCCAGAATTGTCTTTAAATAATGTTGTATTGTAACTCTTTGTAGAAAAGAAATCAGAAACTCTTTTTCTTCATACTCTCTCTCTCTCTCACGTCCAGAATCCTCTCTCTCTCTTGTTCTTCAAAATGTTCTTCATAATCTTCAATTAAACTCTCTCTGATTATCAAATTCTCACATGGTATCAGAGCTGTATGCTCTTGAGACCTAAATCTCTCTTCTTTTTTTCACTTATTTCCGCAATTCTTTGAGTTTCATTTCTATTTTTGGCAAAGTTCATCTTGTTCTTCAGCTGTTCATCATTTCCAGCTCCAGAAATTGCCAAAAATGGAAAAGATGATTTCGACCAAGAAAATGAAGAAGGAGAATCTCATTCCAGTGACCCTAGAGGGTTCTAACTATCTTTTATGGTGAAGAGTGGCCAGAGTTACCTTGAGAAGTCATGGACTTTGGGACAGCCATATCATGGAGGCTGAAGCTTCAAAGAGGATGGCTCAAAAGGATAGTCAGGCTACTTGCCTGAAGCATGAAGACAAGTGGGTTCAAGAGGAACAGTAAACACTTGGAATTATACACAGCTCTCTGTCTGAACAGATCTTGGAGGATCATTATCACCTCAGAACCGCCAAGAGTTTATGGGAGAAGCTTCAAAATGTTTATGGGAATCTATGGGAGAGTCTTCAAGCTGTCTATGAGCAAGACAAAGTTTTCAGTCTTCTCCTAAACCTGGATTCACCCTGCAATAGTCTGATAAGTTATATAATTCAAGAAAGGAAGCTTCCAAGTTCCTTAGGAAGCCAGCCAAGTACATTTAGGCTCAAGGAGTTTGAGCATCAAGTAATTACAGGAAGAACCATGTATTCAACACTCTGTGGTGATTCTAATGAAGGAGGAAAAAGGAGGAGTATGGCAGGGGCGACCAATTCTGATAGTCCAGTGACCAGAAGAGACTTTGATTCCTTTATAAAAGCTGCCAAGGCCCTTATCTCACCCAAGGAGGTTGGTAAATATTCTCCTGACTCTAAACCCATCATCATAGATTCAGAAGCTAGCCATCACATGATTAGTGATAGGAACCTGGTTAGTAATATCAAACCTGCCTCAGGGAATGTGCTTATAGCAAATGGTGATAAGATTAAGATAGAAGGGATAGGGAACCTTAGGTTGTTTGATAAAGAATCAACTGCCTTGTATATGCCTCAGTTTACATCAAATTTGCTATCAGTGAAAAGAGCAACCATTGATCTGAATTGTCAAGTTGTCTTTAGACCTGATGAGGTTGAGTTTCAAGACTTGAAGACAGGGCAGGTTATTGGTAGAGGGCACAGCCATCATGAACTATATCACCTAGAGAAGACTAAGATATCTGGTGCATCGCCTGCTCACTGCCTGATCAGTGCGTCTAATGGGGTTGAGAGCACCATATGGCACTCTAGACTGGGACATCCACATACTAGAGCCTTGAACTTGATGCTTCCGGGTATGGTGTTATTGAATGATGAATGTGAGGCATGTATCTTGGGGAAGCATTGTAGGACAGTCTTTCCAAGGTCTAGCACTCTCTATGAGAAGTGTTTTGACCTGGTTCATTCTGATGTATGGACTGCACCTTGTATGTCCAGAGAGAATCACAAGTACTTTGTCACCTTCTTTGATGAGAAGTCAAAATACACATGGGTGACTCTGATTCAGACAAAAGACTGGGTGCTGGAGGCATTCAAGAACTTCCATAACCATGTTTCCAACCATTTCAATGCCAAGTTGAAGATTCTCAGGTCTGATAATGGTGGAGAGTACACTAGTCAAGCATTCAAGCAATATCTAGCTCAGCATGGGATCATTCAGCAAACTAGCTGTCCTTACACACCACAACAAAATGGTGTGGCTGAAAGGAAAAATCGACATCTGATGGAGGTGGCCAGGAGCATGATGTTCCATAAAAGTGTACCTAAAAGGTTTTGGGGGGATGCAGTCTTGACAGCATGCTACTTGATCAATCGGATTCCTACCAGAATCCTTCAAGACCACTCTCCATTTGAGGTATTAAACAAAAAACAGACCATCTATTGATCATATGAGTGTGTTTGGGTGTCTTTGCTTTGTCTTGATACCAGGAGAACAAAGAAATAAGCTAGAGGCCAAGAGTACAAGAGCTATGTTCATTGGCTACTCTCCAAACCAAAAGGGTTACAAGTGTTATGAACCAGAGACCAGGAGAGTCCTGGTGTCTAGAGATGTGAAGTTTGTAGAATCAAGAGGATACTACAATGAGAAGAGTTGGGAGGATCTGGAGAATCTATCTCAATCAGCTTCTGATAGAGCAAGCAACCTTAGGAGAGTGATGGAAAACCTTGAGGTCAGTATGCCTGAAGGAAGAATGGAACCTGAGCCAAAAGGGTCTACACCAGACCATGAGGGGGTGGAGACTGAAGCAAGAAAAGAAGCTGATGAAAGGGCTGAGACTGAAGCTGACGTTCAGGTGGTTCCTCACCTTGACCATAAGGGGGACAATACTTCTGACCCAACACAACCAGAAAACTCAGCAAGAATTCATGGCCAAGCTGAGCAAGAAGATCAAGAAACATCAGTGGTAAATGAGAATCAGCCTTCTGCCAATGAAGAAGAGGTCCAAAATGAGGAATCAGAACCAGTACTAAGGAGGAGTACTAGAATCAGGAAACCAGCCTCAAATTGGATCAACACCAGAGTCTACTTCAATGCTGAGGCAGTAGCTATCAGTGCTGTTTGCTCTCTAGAAAAATATCCAGAAGAGCACCAAGCATTTGTTGTTGAATTGGACCAGGAATATATTCCCAAAACCTATGAAGAAGCCATGGAGGATGAAGAGTGGAGAGCTTCAGTTGGTGATGAAATTGGTGCCATGGTGAAGAATGGTACCTGGTTTGAAGCTGTGTTACCAAAGGGCAAGAGAGCAGTCACTAGCCGCCTCATATTTACCATCAAATACTTGGCAAATGGGAAACCAGAAAGGAAGAAGCCTAGACTGGTTGCAAGAGGGTTTACTCAAGTATATGGGGAAGATTATCTAGACACATTTGCACCAGTGGCCAAGCTCCATACCATAAGAATACTCCTCTCTGTGGCAGTGAACTTAGGATGGGATCTATGGCAGATGGATGTCAAGAATGCCTTCTTACAAGGAGAGCTAGAGGATGAAGTATACATGCGACCACCACCTGGTTTAGAACACATGGTCAAGCCTGGAAATGTATGGAGACTAAAGAAGGCAATCTATGGTCTGAAGCAATCTCCTAGGGCCTGGTATCACAAGCTAAGCACTACACTCAATGGAAGAGGTTTTGTTAAATCAGAGGCTGATCATACTCTCTTCACACTAACCAGCAAGCAAGGGATCATTGTCATTCTCATCTATGTAGATGACATTATCATTACTGGCAGTGACAAGGAAGGTATACTCTCAACCAAGGATTTTCTCAAATCTACATTTGATATAAAAGATTTGGGAGAGTTAAAGTACTTCCTAGGGATTGAAATGTGTGGATCCAAAGAAGGCCTTTTCTTATCCCAAAGGAAGTACACACTTGATCTCTTAAATGAGGCAGGAAACCTTGGAGGAAGACAAGCCAAAACTCCATTGGAAGAAGGCTACAAAGTTCTGCGAGAGGGGGAGTATGAAGATACTATCTTTGAAGATGTCAAGAAGTATAGAAGAATGGTGGGCAAGCTCATATACCTAACCATTACTCGACCAGATGTATGCTTTGCTGTGAACCAAGTTAGTCAGCATATGCAAAGCCCTAAGGTACATCACTGGAACATGGTGGAGAGGATCTTGAGATACTTGAGAGAAGCTCCTGGTCAAGGTGTATTGATGGCTTTCAATGCAAGTACTGAAGTGGTAGGATATTGTGATGCTGATTGGGATGGAGACAGAGTTGATAGGAGATCAACTACTGGCCACTGCACCTTTATTGGAGGAAATTTGGTCACATGGAAGAGCAAGAAGCAGAAGGTGGTGTCTTGCTCAAGTGCTGAGGCAGAGTACCGATCTATGAGGAAGCTAACTAGTGAACTCATATGGATCAAGGGACTGCTAAAGGACTTGGGTATAGAGATCACTACACGAATGACCATGCACTGTGACAACCAGGCAGCAATCCATATTGCCTCTAACTCAGTCTTTCATGAGAGGACCAAGCACATAGAAGTGGACTATCATAAGGTCAGACAAGCAGTGGAGCAGCAAGTCATTCTTCCATGCTACACTAGAAGTGAGGATCAGTTAGCTGATATATTCACTGAGGCAGCCAGCAGCAAGGTCTGTGAGTTCATTCATCCTAAGCTTGGACTCATAGACCTCACTTGTCACTGATCTCCTTGCCATGGAGTATTCTACTCTTTTTCCTCAGCTTGGTTTTTATCCCAAGTGGTTTTTTCCAAGTTAAGGTTTTAATGAGGGAATGCTTCATGGTTTCCAAGCTTGACCAATTCATATGCTCAAGCTTGAGGGGGAGTGTTGACAAGAAGCAATAAGAAGACAAGAAGGAAAAAGGGTTCAGATGGTTGCAAGATAACTTGGTCCTTACAGACTTGGAACACAAGTCTGTCCGTACAAGCCTTGATGATCAAGCAACCTTTCTGGTCCCAAATAACTTAGAAGACAAGGAGAAGAAGAAGGATCTCGTCTGGTTCAAGATTAAAGAAAGTTGGGCAAGAAAAGAATTAAAAAGGATTAAGGATAAGCCTTCCAGCATTTGGTGTCCTGTCCCTTTCATGGACCACTGCCTTGTCCAGACTGTTGACCACTCTGTCCACCAGCCTGACTCTTCCCAGACCTTGACCAGACCACCTTATTATATGTTTATTTCTCTTGTCTTGTTTATCCAGAATTGTCTTTAAATAATGTTGTATTGTAACTCTTTGTAGAAAAGAAATCAGAAACTCTTTTTCTTCATACTCTCTCTCTCTCTCTCACGTCCAGAATCCTCTCTCTCTCTCTTGTTCTTCAAAATGTTCTTCATAATCTTCAATTAAACTCTCTCTGATTATCAAATTCTCACAAGTTTTACAATGCTTTCCTAAGATACAAGCTTCACAATCATTATTCTCAAACATAACACCTGGAACCATTAAGCTTGAAGCTCTAACATGAGGATGTCCTAGTCTAGCATGCCACAAAGCATTCTTATTCAACTCGGAAGCAGAAACAGAAGTAAAGGAACAACTATGATCAGGTAAAGAAGTAAGCTTCTCAAGCAGGTAAAGGTCTCCTTTTGTAACTCCTTTCCCAATCAGCCGACTGATCTCAATATCCTGAAACTTCACATCATTAGGACTAAAGATCACATTGCATTGTAAGTCATTAGTACATTTCTTAACTGATAACAAGTTTGAAGTAAACTCAGGCATGTAAAAACATCTAGATTCTTTATCAAACAGTTTAAGCTTGCCTATACCCCTTATTGGAATTCTATCACCATTAGCTATCATAACATGTCCATGCGCAGGCTCAATATCTCTAATCAGACTAGTGTCACTAATCATATGATGAGATGCACCTGAATCAACTATCAAAGGTTTAGACATGTTACAAGCACTATGAGATAAACCAGCATTCATAGAGTGAGTATAAGTATCAGTGTTATCATGAGTACTAGCAATCTTAGATGCACCAAAAGAATACCCCCTGAGGTTACCAAAAATGTTACCATTGTCCTTGAGCATCTTGATGAGAGCATCCATCTCTGATCGGCGGATGAACTCATGCTCGTTTGGGTGGTTGGTTTGAGCCGTGTAGGTCACCAGGGCTTTGTTCTCACCACCTTCAGTCTCCTGTGCCCGAGTGGATGGCCCGGCTCCACCCCCTCCTTGCTGATCACTCCCTCCATAGCTCACATTCGCTCTTGCATCTCTGTCCTTCATGAACTTGGCTGGCTTGAGGTGAGGATGGAGGATCCAGCACTGATGCTTCTTGTGACCTTGTCTCTTACAATGGTCACAGTTGCCATTGAACCTCCTTTCTTCAAAGAGATTCACCTTGTAGGCTTGAGGTACCTCAGCTTGGTTAGCTAAGGTAAGCTCCCCCTTTCCTCCAAATAGGCCCAACGATCCTTGCTCCTTTTGAATCTGTGCGCAGACTTCCTCCAAGGTGGGTAGCTTCTCTACTCGCAAGATGTGTTTCACCAGGTCATTGTAGCTAGAGTTAAGAGTCATGAGCAAGCCAAAGACTTTATCTTGCTCCCTTCTCGCATTAAGCTCAGCTGGATCGGTTGTGCTTGGCCTCAACATCTCAAGTTCAGACCACAAAGCTCTAAACTTTCCAAGGTGCTTTGTGAACTCCATGTCTTCTTGAGCTAGACTGTTGATGGCTCGCTTGATCTCAAACACTCGAGTAAGGTTTGAGATGTTACCATACACCTTCTGAAGAGTGTCCCACAGGTCCTTTGCCTTCTCACAGTAGCTGTATGCCTCTAGGATAGACGAATCTAGAGAGCTTTGAAGGATAGACATCACCGTGTTATCTTCCTGGATCCACTTCACTTCATCACACACGACAATCTCCTTGTCGCCTTCAAGAGTAATGAGCTTTGGAGCCTCACCCTCAAGGATGTGGTTCCACAAACCCTTACTCCCCACTGCTGTCTTCACCACACGAGACCATAGGAGATAGTTTCCCCCCTTAAGTATCACTGGAATCACGGTTGTTTTGTTACTTTCCATCTTGAAGCTTTGTAGAATGAAAAAGGTGTTCTTGAGTGTTCTTCGTGAGAGATGAAATCAAAACCCAGATTTACGAGAACCTGGCTCTGATACCATGAAAGATTGAGTAGAAACAGAGAATAAACGGATAGAATAGAGTTTGAGAGAGACTAGAAGAGATTTGGAGACTAAAAGCTTGAGACTTGGTTAAGAAACCATTTCGATATGAAGAACACCAAGAACACTAGAGAGAATATAAGAGAGACTCGAAAATATTGCTTAATTAATTAATGAGAGGAGTTACAAATATATAGGAGAGGAAACAAGGGTTTACAACGGGTAGAAGATAAGGTTTAGGATAAGCTTTCTCGCCAAGCATGTGGAGTCAACCGGTCTTAGGCGCGCCTAATTCAAACTTGTGGCTGGAGTGCTTCACACGCGAGATTCCTTTGGCATCTTGACCATATGCTCTTCCAGCACGAGCCAACCTGTCAAACGCGCGCCTCAGTCAAGCTTGATCCGCTTGGTAACTAGTAAGAGTAACTCTGGGTCGAGTTACTCTTACCCGGGTAACTTTTCTTGCCCAAGGTAACTTCTTCACCCATTTGTACGGACCACTTGTACGGCCTTGTACGGACCACTTGTACGGCCTTGTACGGACACCTCCAAACTTCTTCCTCTCAATTCCATGTCTTTTCCAGCCTTCCTAATAGATCATAACTCCATCTCTTATTCGGTTTAACATTCTTTGGCTTTGTCTTGAGGATGAATTGAGGTGTTCATACTCGTTGTCAGTCTCCTCATAACCTGCATGCTCTTGGCGAGTTGCATGAGGTCTCTCTTCTCTCCTAGTCTCTCGGTTTGGAACTTGACTAGTAGCTCTTCTGATTTCTTCTCTAAGCTCTCTCCGGATGTCATTGAGGTTGGTCCTCATCATCTCGGTCATGGTTGCTACCATGTTCTGATTAAGTTGAGCTGACATAGCCTCCATGAGAAGCTTGTTCTTCCTGACGAGTTCAGCTTCTTCTTCAGACTCGGATCCCATTGCTTCCTGCACAAAGGAAAACAATATAACCAGTAAAAGGGTTCTAGGCAAACAAGACAAGCAAAAAGGAAAAAGGTAAAAACAAACTAAAGCTTCTTCTGCAAGACAAAAGTAAAAAAGGATAATCGGCTACAAGGAAAAAGGAGATTAGGGTTGCCGATTTCAAGCAAAAAGGAAATTCTTCAAATCTTGTCTAAACTTTTCTAAGGTTTTCTAGCACCCTAAACAACCTTAATCTACTTGTGTTCAAGGTGATTAACAAGATTAACAGATGAAACAAAGTGATCTAAGGAGCAAAGAACTTATGCTGCTAGGGTTTATCTCTCTAGGGTTTCCGCAAACAAAAAAGGAAAAAGTCTTAAACCTTGTCTAAACTTTATGAAACTCGAGCAGCCCTAAACAGATTAGTTCTACTGCTTAACAAATGTTTAATACTGATGAATCAAAAAGAAACAAGAGAGAACGAGTACTTCCCAAACCTAAGTTGCTCTGATACCACTTGATGCGTCCCTAGGATGCTCTTTGGTTGATGGGGATGGATAGATCCTTGCAAGAACGAATCAGGGACTCAAGTTCTTCAAGGTTGTGGATCGATTGGTAACACAAGAGGGATGAGAGGACTCTTGATACTCCTAGATGAATAACTCGGATATGACACACCAAGTAAACACCCTTAGGTCTTTGGATATTACACACCAGAACTCGACAACTTCTAGAGAGAGAGAGCCGTCAAGAGAGAAAAGAAACTCGTTGATTGATTATTGCTTGAGTACAATAGGGTTTAGGGAACCCGTTAAATAAAAAGAAACCAGAGAACATGCTCTCTAGGGTTTCGAAAATAAAAGAAAAGGAAACTATAGTTTTTAAAATTACATAAGATAAAAATGTGTGAATACTTCTTTAGTCTTGGGCCGAGATAGAGCCTAAGTGATGTGAAGACAAGTTGTGGCCTCGTTAAAAACCTTCCTCCGGAAAACCTCGTGGGACAAAACCAAAAGCAAGGAAAAGAGCACGCACCCCATGTCTTGCCTAGACACTAACTCAGCTTGATGTAGAGATGGCTTGAATGGTGATCAAGACATCTCGGATCAAACCTTGGCCAAGACTTTCTTGTTGTGGATGTGAAGTGAGTAATCCAACAACATTCTCTTTAAGCTTCTTGACTCTGGAACGAGTCATGGGACCTTCAGGAATGGCTAGAGCATCATCACCAGGCTGCTGGTGCAATGTGGCTTCATGTGGCTCATCTAGACCCTCCTTGTTCTCCTTAGTGATCTGGTCAATGATCACATCATCCCCTCCCTCTTGAAAAGGATTTGTCCTTAAATCAGGTTCATCTACAGCAAAAGGAGCCAAGTCAGTGACATTGAAGCTATTTGATACATCATATTTACCTTGGAGATCAAGTTTGTAGGCATTGTCATTGATCTTGTGGATGATCTCGAAGGGTCCATAACCCCTTGGCATCAGCTTGGACTTCCTCTCGTTGGGGAACCTATCCTTCCTCAGGTGTAACCAAACTTGGTCACCTACTTCTGACTTCTTCTCTGAACTCTCTCCGGATCTCATTGAGGTTGGTCCTTATCATCTCGGTCATGGTTGCTACCATAGTCTGGTTCAGTTGAGCAGTCATGGCTTCCATGAGTAGCTTGTTCTTCCTGACGAGTTCAGCTTCTTCTTCAGACTCGGATCCCATTGCTTCCTGCACAAAGGAAAACAATATAACCAGTAAAAGGATTCTAGGTAAACAAGATAAGCAAAAAGGAAATAGATCAACACAAACAAAAGCTTGTTTTGCAAGAAAAAAGAGAAAAGGATAATCTGGTAGGTAAAAAGGGAACTAGGGTTTCCGATTTCAAGCAAAAAGGAAGTTCTTTAATCTTTGTCTAAACTTCTCTAAGGTTTTCTAGCAGCCTAAACAACCTAAATCTACTCGTGTTCAAGATGATTAAGTTGATTAGCAGATGAAACAAAGAGATTTAAAGAGCAAAGAACTTATGCGGCTAGGGTTAACATTCTAGGGTTTCCGCAAGTAAAAAGGAAAAAGCTTTAAACCTTGTCTAATCTCTATGAGTTTCGAGCAGCCCTAAACAGATTAGATATACTGCTTGTTCAAGTTAACAAAGGTTTATTGCTGATGAAACAAAAAGACACAAGAGAGAACGAGTACTTCCCAAACCAAAGTTGCTCTGATACCACTTGATGCGCCCCTAGGATGCTCTTTGGTTGATTGAGAGGATAGATCCTTGCAAGAAAGAATCAGAGACTCAAGTTCTTCAAGGTTGTAGAATGAATGGTCACACAAGAGGGATGAGAAGACTCTTGATACTCCTAGATGATTAGCTTGGATATGACACACCAAGTAAACACCCTTAAGCTCCGGGTACAACACACCAGAGAACTCGACACACTTTCTAGAGAGAGAGCCGTCAAGAGAGAAAAGAACTCTAAGTTTATTGATTGCTTGAGTACAATAGGGTTTAGGGAACCCTTTAAATAAAAAGAAACCAGAGAACAGACTCTCAAGGGTTTCTAAAATAATAAAAAAGGAAAACTATAGTTTAAGAATAACATAAGCTAAAAATGTAATACTTCTGCTAGTCTTGGGCTGAGATAGAGCCTAAGTGATTTGTAAGACAAGTCGTGGCCTACTTAAAAACCTTCCTCCGGAAAACCTCGTGGGACAAAACCAAAAGCAAGGAAAAGAGCACACACCAAATGTCTTGCCTAGACACTAACTCAGCTTGATGTAGAGATGGCTTGAATGGTGATCAAGACATCTAGGATCAAACCTTGTCCAAGACTTTCTTCTTGTTGTGGATGTGAAGTGAGTAATCCAACAACAGTCTCCTTAAGTTTCTTGACTCTGGAACGAGTCATGGGACCTTCTGGAATGCCTAGAGCATCATCACCAGGCTGCTGGTGCATTGTGGCTTCATGTGGCTCATCTAGACTCTCCTTGTTCTCCTTAGTGATCCGGTCCATGATCACATCAATGAAGAACGAGAGAGAGAGAGAGAGAGGGATTTCGAAATTCAAAGAGAGAGAAGGATAGAAATGATTTCCTTGTTGTTCTCCACTTCCTTGCTGTTCTCCACTCCGTTAGTTCCTTGGTGACCAGAATAAGTCTTCTTAGTTAGGTAAGTTCATTTCTGTTTCCTCCTGTCCCTTTGCCTACCTTGTACTCCAAGTTAGGTCACTTGTACGGACAAACTAGTCCCACAAGTTTGTACAGACATACTTGATCCACAAGCTTCCCTTGATTAGTTCTGCTTCTGTTATTTGAAATGTCCTCTCATTCTTTCTAACTTCATGTCGCCTTTTCCTCTCTTTATTGGCTTCATGTCAACAACTTCTCTCCCTAATGTCCTTCTGCCTCAAGTTGACATCCTCTTTGGTTCTGAATAGATTAAACTTCCTTTCTTCTTCCTTTCTTCTCAAGTTAAACCTTCTCTTGTCTTACAAGTCAAGTTAGGTCACTCCTTGACCTAACTGTACGGACAAGTCACCGTTTATACTTGATCATTCTGGATGTTCCTCATGCCTTGACTTATTCTTCTCTATAATTCATGTCTTCATTGCAACAATGTCAACATTAGTCTACCCCTTTCTTAGTCTCTTTAATCTTTCTTAGTCTCTCATAATCTCTGATTCTGATTCAAGTTCATGTTGAAATAAGTGAGTACTATTGACATGAAGAAGAAGAGATCTGAATAAAGATCATTTACATAGTCCTGTGATATAGTCGACTACATGAATAAGAAGAGATCTGAATAAGGATCATTTACATAGTCCTGTGATATAGTCGACTACATGCCACAACTACATTGCTCCTGGCCATTGAAGACAAGTTGGGCAGAACACATTATTTTACTCTTATCTTTCTTGTCTTGCCTTGCTTATTTATGTGGTTGTACGTTGTTCAGTTAAAGATATGGAATCAGAAAATTCTCTCTATTCTCTCTATTCTCTCTCATCCAAAAACACCTTTCTCACTCTCTCTCTTAACATTTTCGAATCAAACACACTCTTTCTCTCCTATTCTTGAGTATTCTTCACTCTGTTCATCATAAAACTTTCATGGTATCAGAGCCTGTTTGGTCAAAAAGAAGGGTGAGAGTGATTTCTTTTTCGAAAATCTGGGTTTGTGTTCTCATTGAACAGTAAAGGTTGAAACTTTCTCAAGATTCAAGGAAAGTTTGAAGTTTGAAGCTTTCTTTCACTAGATCTAAAGTCTTTTCTGGTTGATTCAGCTCAAAGTTTCAACCTTTCCTGGATTTGAACTCGAGTGTTCTTCAGCTTCATAAAGACTCAAGCTTTTCCAGATCTGGGTTTTCTTTTTCGAAAATCTGGGCTCTCTCTTGAGAGTTCTTGGTGTTCTTGAAAGCATTTTGTTGGATTTTCACCAGAGTATGTGAATCTGGGTTTGTGTGTGATGAACAAGCCTTTAAGGTAATGATGAACACAAAATGATGAAGAGTATGGGTTCTGGTTTACTTGTGTGAACTTGAATCAGAATCAGATACTAAAGGAGACTTAGAGAGATTATAAGACTAAGAAAGGGGAAGACTTGAGAGGGATTCTAACTGAAGAACACTAAGCTTTTCATTTAGAAGTGGAGAGGGGAAATCCCCCTTACTCCCTTGGTATTTACACTCGACAGAGATCAGTTTATATAGAGAGAGAGAGCTACATTAGGTGATGCGCCCCTAGGATGCTCTTTGGTTGATAGGGATTAGAGCTGTCAAATGGGCTGTCCAGCGCCCATTGGTCTTGTCCAGTTGGACCACAATGGACAATGGGCAGTAATGGGTGGTCTATTATGGACACTGGTCCAAAATTTTGTCCAAGACCAAAAACAACCATGTCCAAATGGACAAGCCCATGGACACACATTAATAATTTTAATTAAATTTATTGATTTTTAGTTTGTAATTCTATTATTATTTATTTGTATTTAGTTTAATTTTATATATTACATATTCAAATTATTCATAATAATTTGTATACAATATTCGTATTTAATATACATATTTTATATAAAAATTATCAATTTATTGTGAAAATTGTAGATTATGTATTAGTTTTTTAATTTTTAATTTGCCTCAAACATCAAAAACTACAAAGTCTCAAGCATTAAAGTCTCAAACATCAAAAACATCGAAGTCTCAAACATCAAAAACAACAAAGTCTCAAGCATCAAAGTCTTAAACATCAATAGATCAAACACTAGAATCAGTGACAACTTTAACATCAGTAGCATGCACTTCTTCTTGAGAGCAGAAGATGTATGGCCTACACAATAAAGCACACTGACCACTGCAAGATTAGTTTCCAGAAGTAAGATACGCAAGATTAGTTTCATATGCCAAATAATATCATGAAATACTCACTATAAGTGGAGATACTGAAAGGTTAAACTCTTTTTTCTTCCTCAATCATTAACTCAAGCTCATTGCCAACTTCCTCAAAGCCACGGAACCAGTTCCTAGCACATATCAAAGCCTGGACATTTGTTGGTAAAAGACAGCTCCTATATTTGTGAAGAACACGACTGCCTATACTGAAAGATGATTCTGATGCCACCGTCGTGATAGGAATGCTAAGGACATCACAAGCCATTGATGTCAACTCTTTAAAGCGGCTTGAGTTGTCTTTCCAATACACCACTACATCCAAACTTCTAAAGTTTACCATATCAATCACTGGCTCATCCAAATATGTGTCTAGTGGTGATTTTCCACTACCACCCGTCTTTGAGAAAAATAATTATAAAAACCCTGAAACAGCACCAAACCAAACAAATCAATGATCAAATATAATCTTCAGTTTCCAGAATAATAGTTTGGAAAATGAATATAAGTTGAATAGAACTGTGACTACGATTTAAATCTGGCTAAGATGCCACCCAAACCGTCCACCTCCACTTAATATAACCCAAATACTTAACATCAATGTATAAAGTCATTATGTTCATCATGCGTCTAGATGCCGTTTTTGACGACCATCTATCTAACACTTAACTACAAAGACATACCTACAGACTATGTAACAACAAGAAACTATATGATATTTAAAGCAAGTATTAAATGAAGATCAAGATAAGTCATTTTGCACGTCAAATTAATTATTTATAGAATGCTTTACTAGAGAACATTATTACATTAATAAGAAACAATGAAACTAAACCACGTTACCACTTACAAAGTGCAAGACTTGATAGCAACGACATGTCAGAACAACACAACAATGATAAAACCAGAAATTTCCAAACAAAACTACCTTAAAAAAACACATAACACATCAGAAACACAATACAAAAGACACACATATGAGACTCGTTCATAACCTTGAGCTTATATCAATCGGAAGAAATAAAACACATAAGTCAACAGCAACCTAAGCACAAAGCAAGGCGTTCTTCTACAGAAACCCAGTAAGGCAATAACACCAAACCAGACAAGCTAAATCCAAAAACGAAAATGGCTCATCCTCGAGTACATAATCCAAAAACGAACCTTGATGAGCAATCTGAAATGTACTAAAGCTAGAGAATCTAACCCTTGATGAACCCTTGATGAATGCTTGATAAACCCTTGATAGCCGTCGAGGAAAGTAAGGCCGGAGTTGAGGGATGATGGAGAAGAGCGATGGTGGAGAAGAGTGATGATGGAGAAGAGCGATGGTGGAGAAGAGTGATGATAGAGAAGAGCACGGTGGAGAAGAGCACGGCGGGAGAAGAGCACAGTGGAGAAGCACGGTGGAGAAGAGAAGGACGGGAGAAGAGAAACGCTCGATTGTGAATTTGTGATTTGGTTGTGATTTTCCCCCAAATTAACAAAACCCTAAAAAATACATATATTGGGCTAGCCCAGTGCCCATTTGGTCTAAGACCAATATGTCCACGGACTAAATCACTCTTTGGCCCAGCTAAACCATATATCATTTGGGCAAGACCATGGCCCACCCGTATAAGTTTGGACAGGGCAAGCCCACGGGCGATCCGCCCATTTGACAGCTCTAATAGGGATGGATAGATCCTTGCAAGAACGAATCAGAAACTCAAGTTCTTCAAGGTTTGTGGATTGAATGGTGACACAAGAGGGATGGAAGATCTCTTGATACTCCTAGATGAACAAATCGGATATGACACACCAATTTAGACACCCTTAGGTCTCTGGATATTACACACCAGAACTCGACACACTTTCTAGAGAGAGAGCCGTCAAGAGAGAAAAGAACTCGAAGTTTATTGATTGCTTGAGTACAATAGGGTTTAGGGAACCCTTTAAATAAAAAGAAACCAGAGAACAGGCTCTCAAGGGTTTCGAAAATAATAAAAAAAGGAAAACTATAGTTTAAGAATAACATAAGCTAAAAATGTAATACTTCTGCTAGTCTTGGGCCGAGATAGAGCCTAAGTGATTTGTAAGACAAGTTGTGGCCTCGTTAAAAACCTTCCTCCGGAAAACCTCGTGGGACAAAACCAAAAGCAAGGAAAAGAGCACGCACCAAATGTCTTGCCTAGACACTAACTCAGCTTGATGTAGAGATGGCTTGAATTGTGATCAAGATATCTCGGATCAAACCTTGTCCAAGACTTTCTTCTTGTTGTGGATGTGAAGTGAGTAATCCAACAACATTCTCCTTAAGTTTCTTGACTCTGGAACGAGTCATGGGACCTTTTGGAATGGCTAGAGCATCATCACCAGGCTGCTGGTGCATTGTGGCTTCATGTGGCTCATCTAGACTCTCCTTGTTCTCCTTAGTGATCCGGTCCATGATCACATCATCCTTGGTGCTTTCCATGATCACATCATCCCCTCCCTCTTCAAAAAGATTTGTCCTCAAATCTGTTTTACCTGCAATAGAGGGGTCCAAGTCAGTAACATCAAAGTTTGAAATCAGATTACGCTTACCTTGCAAGCCTCTTTGATAGGCATTGTTGCTGACTGGTTCGGATATATAGAAGGCATTGATGCATTTAGTTCCTGATTCATTACTCAAACCTGCATCATACTCTTTGACACACAATAAGTTAGCACATAAAATTTTGTCATAGAGTAAGAGTAATAGTCCAAATCCTTTTCTGCTCAGTTCTAGCAAATGAATCACAAGGTTGTCTAAAACAGAAATCAGTTTGTTTCAACTCAAGCTCTAAAACCTTTTCAAAGTGATCAAAGCTTTTGCTATATTTCAGAAACTGATCAAGACTCAAAACATGACCATAAATGTTGTTTTTATTATTTTGAAAATGTTTTTGATCAAAGAGGTTTTCTGGTTCCAGTCCTTTAAAAGATCTAAGCAAGTTATCAAAAACAGAATTTGAAACACAAAAATCTTTTACTTTGTCAAGACCAAAACGTTTTATGTCTTTAGTACTCACTTTAACACACATTATAGGCACAGAACTAACCACTTTAGCTTCCTTACAGTGCTTTTGCTGGTTATGAGACAAGGTTTTAGGAGTTGGGTTAGACTGCAAGCTGTTCTGATGTTCCAACTCTTCTCCTTGTGTTGATTGCTCTGGTTCTCTATCTACTGATTCTTCTTTTGCAACCTGTGACACTAAAACAAGGCTACTCGGTTGCACCGGTTTAAGAAAAGTTAGTTCATCACAAGAAGTACTGAAATTGAATTCAGGCTGAGGTAAGAAAAGAGAACACTCTTGTTCTGTCCCAAACTTTCTTTTTACCAAAGATGTTTCTGTTTGAGCTTCTTGAGTTGGTGCAGTTAAATCTGATTGTGCAGCTGAGTCTGGTTCTGCAAGTTTGAGGTCTAAGACATCAGTGAATGGCGCTTGGTTCTGTACTTCTAAGGATGGACGTGTAGTCTTAGCCTGATTGAGTTGTTTCTCCACATCCCTAAATGTTTGTGAAATTGCGTTCCTTATGCTATCTTCAATGGGACACGTTGAGGTTTTGCTTGATGATCCAACTGGACTTGAGTTCTTGCTGTCTTGTTGTTTCTGAGCAGAGTTTAAAGAGCGTAGCTTTGTCTCTGGTTGCCTTTGAAGTACATCCTTGTGGTACTGTCTTGGAACATACTCTCTACGCATCAAAGTCCTCAGCTTATGCCAAGTTTCCACTGGTTCTTTTCCATCAAGTCTTCTGGACCTTATCAAGTGATTCCACCATCTCAAAGCATCACCACAAAACTCAGCAGTAGCCACTTGAACCTTCTTTCTTCCAGCATAGCTTTGACAATTGAAAAACAACTTCATCTTCTCTTCCCACTCCACATATGCTGCCGGATCATCATCACCATAGAAAGGGTGGATTCTTATCTTTTGGTCAGCAAACTTGTCTCTGCCTTCATGCCCACGTATCAGTCTTCTCTCTTTGCTTCTAGACTCAAGACTATGTCGAATATCTTGTTGGAGATCCTGTCTAAACTCCTTCCAAAGTTGATCAAGATTAGCTTTCATCTTCTGCTGCAGCTGAGCATTCACTGCCTTAAGTAACAGCCTTTCATCCTTAGTGAGGACTCCTTTCTGATCTCCTGCCATGGTACCTGAGACAAGAGAAAGATTAAGCCAGTAAGTAGTTCAAGGAGTACACGACAAGTAAAAAGGAAAAAGATCAACACAAAAAGGATAAGCTTGCTCGGCAAGATAAGAGAAAAAAGGATAGCGTCTAGGTTTTTCCAATTCTAGGGCTTCCGCTTGCAAGGAAAAAGGAAATTCTTCTAAATCTTGTCTAAAACTTCTCTAAGATTTCGAGCAGCCTAACAACTTAGATCTACTCGTGTTCAAGGTGATTAACAGGATTTGCAGAAGAAACAAAGTGATCTAGGGAGACAAGAACTTATGCGGCTAGGGTTTATCAACTAGGGTTTCTGCAAGCAAAAAGGAAAAAATTGAAACCTTGTCTAATCTCTATGAATTTCGAGCAGCCTAAACAGATTAGATCTACTGCTTATTCAAGATGATAGAGATGAAGCACGGATGAAACAAAAAGGACAAGAGAGAAAACGAGACTTCCCAAACCAAAGTTGCTCTGATACCACTTGATGCGGCCCTAGGATGCTCTTTGGTTGATAGGGATGGATAGATACTTGCAAGAACGAATCAGCGACTCAAGTTCTTCAAGGTTTTTGGATTGAATGGTGACACAAGAGGGATGGAAGATCTCTTGATACTCCTAGATGAACAAATCGGATATGACACACCAATTTAGACACCCTTAGGTCTCTGGATATTACACACCAGAACTCGACACACTTTCTAGAGAGAGAGCCGTCAAGAGAGAAAAGAAACTTGTGGTTTATTGATTGCTTGAGTACAATAAGGTTAGGAGAACCCTTTAAATAAACGAAACCAGAGAACAGGCTCTCTAGGGTGTCGAAAATAGTAAAAAGGAAAACTATAGTTTAAAAATAACATAAGCTTAAAAATGTAAACTTCTGCTAGTCTTGGGCCGAGATAGAGCCTAAGTGATGTGTAAGACAAGTTGTGGCCTCGTTAAAAACCTTCCTCCGGAAAACCTCGTGGGACAAAACCAAAAGCAAGGAAAAGAGCACGCACCAAATGTCTTCCCTAGACACTAACTCAGCTTGATGTAGAGATGGCTTGAATTGTGATCAAGACATCTCGGATCAAACCTTTTCCAAGACTTTCTTCTTGTTGTGGATGTGAAGTGAGTAATCCAAAAACATTCTCCTTAAGTTTCTTGACTCTGGAACGAGTCATGGGACCTTCTGGAATGGCTAGAGTGTTGAACAGAGGTCTTAATATGGTAGAGGAAGGCTTGTGAAGAGGAGAGGAAATGGTTTGGATCAGTCCGTACATGTCCGTACAACTAGGCCGTACAGGCCGTACAACTTGGCCGTACAAGTGGGTGAAGAAGTTTACCGCGGACGAGGAAAGTTACCCGGGTAAGAGTAACTCGACCCAGAGTTACTCTTACTAGTTACCAGGCGAACCAAGCTTGACTGAGGCGCGCGTTTGACAGGCTGGCTCGTGCTGGAAGAGCATCTGGTCAAGATGCCAAAGGAATCTCGCGTGTGAAGCTTTCCAGCCACAAGAATTCAAACGGGACGCTCCTTGGTCTTTGACTCCACACGCCTGTTAAAAAAGCTTATCCAGAAACCTTATCCTGTATCCGTTGTAGGGCTTTACTCTTCCTCTATATATTTGTAACCTCTGTTCATTAATCAATAACACGAAATATTCAGTCTCCTCTCTTAGTCTCTCTCAATGGTTTCTATTCTTTCTCATCGAGTCTCTTCTTCTTTAGTCTAAATCTCTCTCTAAATCTCTTATTCTCTTCTTATTCTCTTAATCTCTATCAATCTTTCATGGTCTCAGAGCCAGGTTCTCTTGAATCTAGGTTCTTTTGATCTGTTCTTGCTCAAAGTCTCAACCTTTCCGTTCATAAAGTGAAAGGTTCAACCTTTTTGATTCAAAATGGAGAGTATGAAGACTACTGTCATTCCGGTTACTCTCAAAGGTGGAAACTACCTTCTTTAGTCTCGTGTGGTGAAGACAGCCGTGGGAAGTAAGGGCCTTTGGAACCATGTTCTTGAAGACGAAGCTCCGAAGCTCATTACTCGTGAAGGCGACAAAGAAGTGGTGGTTAGTGATGAACTTAAGTGGATCCAGGAGGATAATATGGTGATGTCCATCCTCCAGAGCTCTCTGGATCCATCGATCTTGGAGGCCTATAGCTACTGTGAGAAGGCGAAAGATCTATGGGATACTCTCCAAAAGGTGTATGGAAACATCTCAAACCTCACACGAGTGTTTGAGATCAAGAGGGCTATCAACAGCTTAGCTCAAGAAGACATGGAGTTTACTAAACATTTGGGAAAGTTCCGGGCTTTATGGTCTGAACTTGAGATGCTAAGGCCTAGCACTACAGATCCGGATGAGTTGAATGAGAGGCGTGAACAAGACAAGGTCTTTGGGCTCCTACTCACGCTCAACTCTACCTACAATGATCTGATCAAACATATCCTTAGATCCGAGAAGCTCCCTACTCTTGAAGAAGTTTGTGCTCAAATCCAGAAGGAACAAGGGTCCTTGGGACTATTTGGAGGAAAGGGGGAGCTTACTCTTGCAAACCAAGCCGAGGTGCCTCAAGCTAACCGAGTTCATAGGTATGAAGATAGGAGAGGTGCTGGGAACTTTGAAGACAGGAGGTTCAATGGAAACTGTGATCATTGCAAAAGGCATGGTCATAAGAAGAGCCAATGCTGGATACTCCATCCTCACCTCAAGTCGGCCAAGTTCATGAAGGAGAGGGAAGGAAGAGCTAATGTGACCTATGGAACAGGTGATCAAACGGGTGCTGGAACTTCAACCAAGGGAAATGAGACAGAAGGGCGTGAAGGAGGTGAGAGCAAGGCCCTGGTGACATACACTGCCCACCAACCACGTCTCAATGAGCATGAGTTCATCCGCCGGTCTGAGATGGATGCTCTCATCAAAATGCTCAAGGATAATGGTAACACTCTTGGTAATATCAAAGGGTATTCATTTGGTGCATATAGGGTTGCTAGTATTGTTGAACAACCGGATAGCCTTCACACTGATTCTAGGATGATTGGTCATTCTCATACTGCTCATAACATGTCTAAACCTTTGATAGTAGACTCTGGTGCATCTCATCATATGATTAGTGATACTAGTCTTATTAGAGATATAGAACCGGCTAATGGACATGTGATGATAGCAAATGGAGATAGAATACCAATAAGAGGTGTAGGCAAACTGAAACTGTTTAACAAAGAATCTAGAGCTTTTTATATGCCTGAGTTTACTTCAAACTTACTCTCTGTCAAGAAGTGTACCACTGATATACATTGCAATGTCATATTTAGCCCTAATGATGTCAAGTTTCAGGATATTGAGAGCAGCCGATTGATTGGGCAAGGAGTAACCAAAGGAGATCTTTATATGCTTGAAGAGCTTAGTTCTGTGCCTGATCATAAATGCTCGTTTACTTCTGTTTCTGCTTCTGTTTTAAATAAGAATGCTTTGTGGCATGCTAGACTAGGGCACGCTCATGTTAGAGCTTTAAACTTAATGGTTCCAGGTGTTTTGTTTGAGAATAATGATTGTGAAGCTTGTATTTTAGGCAAGCATTGTAAGACTGTGTTTCATAAATCGTCAACCATCTATGAGCATTGTTTTGATTTGATTCACTCTGATGTTTGGACTGCACCTTGCTTATCTAGAGAGAATCACAAGTATTTTGTAACATTCATAGATGAGAAGTCTAAATACACCTGGATAACCTTGATTCCATCTAAAGATAGGGTTCTTGATGCATTTAGAAATTTTCAAAACTATGTGACTAACCAGTTTAATGCCAAGTTGAAAATTTTTAGATCAGATAATGGAGGGGAATACACTAGCCAAGCATTCAAGCAACACCTATCGCAACATGGCATCCTCCATCAGACAAGTTGCCCTTACACACCTCAACAAAATGGTGTGGCCGAAAGAAAGAACAGACACCTCATGGAGGTGGCAAGGTCGATGATGTTCCAAGCCAATGTACCAAAGAAGTTCTGGAGTGATGAAGTGTCTACAGCATGCTACTTGATCAACAGAACACCAACCCGGATCCTTGAAGACAAGTCTCCTTTTGAGGTCTTGAACAGGTATAGACCAACCCTGGATTATCTAAGAGTCTTTGGTTGTCTATGCTTTGTGTTAAGACCAGGAGAGTTGAGGAACAAATTAGATGTAAAGAGTACCAAGGGAATGTTCATAGGGTATTCACCAACCCAAAAGGGGTACAAATGCTATGATCCGGTCACAAGGAGGGTACTGGTGTCAAGGGACGTAAAGTTTGTTGAAGAAAGAGGGTATTATGAAGAGAAGAATCAAGCAGAACTGAAGGATCTTGCATCAGATAAGGCGGCCAACCTAAGGATAATACTGGAAGGTCTTGGGATTAATCTGTCTCAAGAGCCAAGGAATGGAGGAGGACAACCTCAAGGTCCCCCCAATACAAATGAAGAAGATCAGGGTCCCCACTTTGACCATGAGGGGGGAAATGAACCTGAAGAGAGTACTCAAGAAGAAGGAGAACAATCAGGTTCTCATGATCAAAGTGTGGAGCAACAAGAGCAAGAAGAAGAAGGACAAGGATCAGTGAATGATGAAGAAGGACAAGGTCAAGAACCAGAAGTTGAGCAACAAGAGCAACAACTGAGAAGAAGCACTAGGATCAGAAACCCTCCAACCAACTGGGTGAATACAAGAGTGTACTACAATGCTCAAGCAGTGGCTCATCCTTCTCGTGTCTCATGCTCTCTTGCTCACTACCCTGAAGATCATTGTGTGCTGATGGTTAACCTAGATCAGAGCTACATTCCAAAGTCTTATGATGAAGCTATGAAGGATAAAGAATGGAAGGAGTCAGTTGGTGCTGAAGCAAACGCCATGATCAAAAATGATACATGGTATGAGAGTGAACTTCCAAGAGGAAAGAAGGCAGTGTCAAGTAGGTGGATCTTCACTATCAAGTATCTTGCAAATGGGAAGATTGACAGGAAGAAGACTAGACTAGTTGCAAGGGGTTTCACTCAGACTTATGGTGAAGACTACGTAGACACTTTTGCTCCGGTTGCAAAGCTTCATACTATCAGAATAGTTCTGTCTGTTGCGGTTAATCTAAGATGGGGTCTATGGCAAATGGATGTGAAGAATGCGTTTCTTCAAGGGGAACTTGAAGATGAAGTGTATATGTATCCACCACCGGGTCTTGAACACTTGGTAAAGGAAGGGAATGTCTTAAGGCTGAAGAAGGCTATATATGGTCTCAAACAATCTCCAAGAGCATGGTACAACAAACTGAGTACTACCTTGAATGGGAGAGGCTTCAAGAGATCCGAGCTCGACCATACCCTCTTCACTCTCACATCTCCCTCAGGTATCATTGTTCTTCTAGTATATGTTGATGATATCATCATTACTGGAAGTGACAAGGAAGGTATACAAGCTACTAAAGACTACTTGAAATCTGTATTTGAAATTAAAGATTTGGGAGAGATGAAATACTTTCTTGGAATAGAGTTGTGTAGATCCAAGGAAGGTTTATTTCTATCTCAAAGAAAGTATACACTTGATCTTTTGAAAGATGCAGGTATAACAGAAGGGAAGACATTCAAGACACCCTTGGAAGAAGGATATAAAGTACCACGAGAGGGGGAGATAGAAGACAGTCCACTCTTTCAAGATGCTAAGCTTTATAGAAAGCTCGTTGGTAAGTTAATCTATTTGACAATCACAAGACCTGATATATGTTTTGCTGTGAATCAGGTTAGCCAACACATGCAAGGGCCTAAGGAGCATCACTGGAACATGGTGAACCGGCTTCTCATGTACCTGAATGGAACATCAAGTCAAGGAGTTTGGATGGGGTGCAATGAGAGCACAGAAGTGGTTGGATATTGTGATGCAGATTGGGCCGGAGATAGGATGGATACGAAGTCGACCACTGGTTATTGCACCTTCATTGGTGGGAACCTTGTTACCTGGAAGAGTAAGAAGCAAAAGGTGGTGTCCTGTTCCAGTGCTGAAGCCGAGTACAGAGCTATGTTGAAGCTTACAAATGAGTTAGTTTGGATCAAAGGGATACTGAAGCACTTGGGGATTGATCAAGACACACCCATGACCATGCATTGTGACAACCAAGCGCCTATACACATTGCCTCCAACTCGGTGTTCCATGAGAGGACTAAGCATATTGAGGTTGATTGCCACAAGGTGAGGCAAATGATAGTATCCGGAGACATATTGCCATGTTATACCCGGAGTGAAAATCAACTAGCTGATGTGTTTACTAAAGCAGCTAGGCAGAAGACCATTGAGTCCATTCACACTCGTCTTGGACTCATGGATCTTACCAGAAAGAACTGATCCCCTCGCCATGGGGTCTTTACTCTTTTCCTTGTTGAGGTTTTATCCCTAAGGAGGGTTTTCTTTGGCAAGGTTTTTAATGAGGAAGATCTCATGGCATTCCAAGCTTGACTTGTTCCACATGGTCAAGCTTGAGGGGGAGTGTTGAACAGAGGTCTTAATATGGTAGAGGAAGGCTTGTGAAGAGGAGAGGAAATGGTTTGGATCAGTTCGTACATGTCCGTACAACTAGGCCGTACAGGCCGTACAAGTGGGTGAAGAAGTTTACCGCGGACGAGGAAAGTTACCCGGGTAAGAGTAACTCTCTTACTAGTTACCAGGCAAACCAAGCTTGACTGAGGCGTGCATTTGACAGGCTGGCTCGTGCTGGAAGAGCATCTGGTCAAGATGCCAAAGGAATCTCGCGTGTGAAGCTTTCTAGCCACAAGAATTCAAACGGGACGCTCCTTGGTCTTTGACTCCACACGCCTGTTGAAAAATCTTATCCAGAAACCTTATCCTGTATCCGTTGTAGGGCTTTACTCTTCCTCTATATATTTGTAACCTCTATTCATTAATCAATAACACGAAATATTCAGTCTCCTCTCTTAGTCTCTCTCAATGGTTTCTATTCTTTCTCATCGAGTCTCTTCTTCTTTAGTCTAAATCTCTCTCTAAATCTCTTATTCTCTTCTTATTCTCTTAATCTCTATCAATCTTTCATAGAGCATCATCACCAGGCTGCTGGTGCATTGTGGCTTCATGTGGCTCATCTAGACTCTCCTTGTTCTCCTTAGTGATCCGGTCCATGATCACATCATCCTTGGTGCTTTCCATGATCACATCATTAGGATTTACAAAATAATCAACAAAGCATGTGGAGTCAAAGGGAAGAGGCTCCTTGGTTTGAATTGTGTGGACAGAGCTCTCCACACGTTTTGGGACAGCCTAGAACCAGAGGAGCTCGCCTAAGGGAAGCTTGGCTGAGAAAGAGCCAGCAAGGTCACTGAACCTATCCAGAGATCTGTCTGGGTTCATGCCCCTTCCTTTGGTGAGTGGATAACCTTTTGGATAAGGTTATTTCTTTCTGGAAAGTGATCTGCTCTTCCTTTTGGCAGATGGTATATTCTCAGCATCTTTCTACACGCCTAAGCCTCCCTTGGATCCCAAGTCTTTGCTTCTCCACTCTAAACCTTCTTGAAGCTTGGTTCACAAGTCTTGTGCTTTCTTAGGGTTGTACGGCCACATATCATCAAGCTGGTCCGTACAGATTTCACCCTAAGTTTGCACAAGACATAAAACTTCTTTTATGTTCAAATGGTCGAGGATATATGATTTGGGTTGAGTCTGGTCCGTACGGATCCGTACAGGCCGTACAATCCGTACACCTCATCCTCAACTCGACCATTTGATCCCTTCTTCTCACCAAAGATTCCCAAGGTCCTTCTTGATCATCCTCAATGTGTTCTAGAGCCTCTTGTGCACATATTAGCTTCCCACAGCCTTCTCCATTCTTGTTGCACAAGATCTCTTCACACCATCTATCTCCTTTGCCTCCATCTCATCTCTCTCTTATTCATTTGTATCTCTTCAAGTTAACACGTTTGGCGCTCTGGGTTTGGTCAAGAATTTCTGATGAAGACAACCAATCTCAATGGTGGAATCTGGATCTCGTTCAGATGGGCAAAGGCAGCTTTGGGAAGCTGTATGCTGTGGAGAAGTCATGTAAAGGAGAAACCTTTAAGAGAAATGGCTAAAAAGGAAGGTCAGGCATGGAGTCTGAAGTATGAAGAAAGAGCTGTTCGAGAAATCAGTACAAGGGGTGAGATTGTAACAGCTTATAGGAGTAGATCCAATCTGAGAAGAAGAAAGGAAGAACTCCAGACGATTGTTCAGCATACACATGAGATGTGTAAGAAGAACAAGAAACAAAACTTTGATTTGGAATGGTGCAAGATGCAAGAAGGAAAGACTGATGAGACTTTCCATGACTTGGATCAGAAGGAAAAAGACTCAAAGGAAGAGTAGAAAGGCTGGTCAGTTAGAAGAAGATATGGAGGCCAAAATGGCCAAGAAAGCTGTGCAACAGATGATTAGAGAAGAGTGCTTTTACTCTGCCTACATGGGTAGCTCAGTGGAGGAGAAAGTAGATATGAGACATCAGGAGACAACAGGTGCTGATGGTTTTGTTACCAGGAAGGAATGGGAAGGATACATAAAGGAGATTCAAGCCTTGGTCACTGCCAAGAAGCGCAGCAGACAGTCCAATGCTAATGAAGAGATCACTAAGCCTATCATTATTGACTCTGGAGCAACGCATCACATGATCAGTGATAGGAGCTTGATGAGTGACATTAAAGCCACTACAGGAACTGTCAGGATAGCTAATGGTGATCAGATTCCAATAGAGGGGATAGGCAATCTGAAGCTGTTCTAAAAGGATTCAGCTGCTTTCTACCTACCTCGGTACACTTCCAATCTGATATCTGTGAAGAGAGCAACTGTGGATCTTAATTGCCAAGTTGTATTCAGGCCAAATGAAGTTGAATTTCAAGACTTGGAGTCTGGACAAGTCATTGGCCGAGGAGACAGCAGGAATGAGCTTTACCATCTCCAAACGAATAAGCCCTCTAAACCCTTTGACTCTATTTGCTTAAGTAGTGCTACTGATAGGATTGATAGCACTATCTGGCATGCTAGATTGGGTCATCCTCATACTCGTGCAATTGAACTGATCTTACCTACTTTATCATTCAATCATTTGGAGTGTGAAGCTTGCATCTTAGGAAAGCATTGTAGGACTGTTTTCCCAACATCAGAGACTATATATGAGAACTGCTTTGATCTAGTACACTCTGATGTGTGGACATCTCCATGTGTGTCAAGAGACAATCAGAAGTATTTTGTGACTTTTATTGATGAGAAGTCTAAGTATACTTGGATCACATTGCTTCCATCTAAGGACAAAGTGTTAGATGCCTTTGTAAACTTCCAAGCATATGTTACTAATCATTACAATGCTACAGTGAAGGTACTAAGGTCAGACAATGGTGGAGAATACACGAGTCATGCCTTCAAGAATCACTTGGCCAAGCATGGTATAGTGCATCAGACGAGTTGTCCTTACACACCACAGCAGAATGGAGTTGATGAGAGGAATATCATGCATCTGATGGAGGTTGCTAGATCCATGATGTACCATGCTAATGTCCCTAGGCGGTTCTGGAGTGATGCAGTTCAGACTGCAAGCTATCTCATTAACCGGATTCCAACCAAGATATTGAAGGAACTATCTCCATATGAAGTTCTGAACAAAACCAAACCATACATAGAGCATCTGAGAGTATTTGGATGCCTATGCTATGTCTTGGTCCCCGGAGAGCGGAGAAACAAGCTGGATGCAAAGAGTACTAAAGCAATGTTTATTGGTTACTCAGTAACTCAAAAGGGGTACAAGTGCTATGATCCAGCGACAAGAACAGTATTGGTATCCAGAGATGTGAAGTTCATGGAGTCAAAGGGATATTATGAGGAGAAGAAATGGGAAGACCTAGAAGACATGCCTAAAGAACCAGAGGATAAGGCATTGAATCTGAGGATCTTATTGGAGAAGCTTGGGATAAACATGTTCCAAGATGAACGGATAAGAAAGAGCACTTCCCCATCTAATCAAGCTAGAGAAGCTGAAAGAACAATTCCCCTTGATCATGAAGGGGGAGAAGAGTCTGAATCAGAAGTGCAGGAGCAGCACCAAGAGGATTCAGGTCATCATGATCAAGAGGTGACACATGAGACTGAGAATTTGGATCAGTCGTGTGGAGAGGAGGTAACTGAGACACCTCCAGAAGTTCAAGAAGAGGTTCAAACTATACCTCCAGAAGTTCACGAAGAGGATCAGCCTTTGCGGAGGAGCACAAGGGTTAAGAAAGACTCTTCCAACTGGGTAAACACGAGAGTGTACTACAATGCCCAGGCTGTGAAGCATCCTTCTCAAGTCGTGTGTTCCTTTGCTGAGTATCCAGATGAACACAGGGTGTTTATGTGTAACTTGGATGAGAATGAGGTTCCAAGATCCTATGAAGAAGCCATGAAGGATAAAGAATGGAGAGAGTCAGTGGGTAATGAAAGGGATGCAATGATCAGAAACGACACATGGTATGAGAGTGTGTTGAAACGAAGACGGGAATGACCAGAAGAAGAAGGTGGTTCATGATCCAAGTATAGACAAGAATATTAAATGATTCAAATACTTGGATATGAAGCTGGCCCGTACAGACTTGTCTCTCAAGCTACCAAGACTCAATACAAATTACTTTGGAGGGCAATTGATGAGGACATAGAACCAGACATCAACATCCCCACCCTAAGACAAGCACCAAGAACAAGATCAGGAACCAAGGGGGTGATTGCAAGCTTCTGTGAAGCCATTGAAGGATTGTTTGCCAAGGCTAATAGCAACCCCAACTTAGATGACATCACAAACCGTCTAGACAAGCTCTCTATTTCCGGATCAGAGGTTAAGAAGACTCAACCTTATGTTATACAAGACGGTCCAAAAGATAATGCTATCCTATGGTCTATCATTCCGCATAAAGAGATGGTTTCCTTATTCACCATCTCCCCACTTAAGTGAAACGGTGAGTATCAAGGGGAAGAGACAAGCTTTCTAAACGACAACACTTCACACTTCTGCTCTTCTCCTAACCTCAACGGCTACCTTACCACAATTCAAATCCACCAGAAAGGTAAGTAAGGTAAGCATATTTCAATATTTTATTTACTTGATTTTCCTTGCAGGTTTGGGGTCTTTTATTTATTTCATTTTCGAATAAACCAGGCATTGTTTAGCCTATGCTTTTTATTAGGTCCTAAGATTGAGTCATGTAATAAATTTGCTTCAAGACCCCTAGAAGGGCATAGCTGCATCGGCGAGTATATAAGCCCCTATAAGCAACCTTGTATCATTTAACCTACTTTTGAAATATATGAGTCAGTTTGCCCCCTAGCAAAACCCTAAGCCTTTCCGTGTGTGTGAGAAGCAGCATTGAGAGCAACCGAGTCTTATCAAGCTCATTCCATAGAGTTTGTGGCGACTTTCGATCCATCAGATTGAGTTCATCAGTCTATTCATTCCATCTCCATCCCTTGTCCTTGTTGAGTTGTTTATACGAACAAGCAGCTAGGATCCACACTCCATCTTCACGTCATCCTCCATCCAGTGAGATAGCAAGTTGGTTACACGACCATTTGTTACTCTTCCATCCTCCATCACTCCGTTCTAAGAGCAAGCAAGCCGAATCTCCTCTCATTCCATCCCATCTGCAGATCTCTCTCCATTCACTCCACCATTCCATCCAGCAAGCTTGATACTTGTCCTCTATCCAACCAGGTTGAGAAGGGTGCTTCCCGTGCCCATATCATTTTGGTATCAGAGCCGAAAGGCTTCCATTCAGGTTGACTCCTTCTTTTTCTATTAGATCGTTTCATTCTGCTAAGAAAAACCCAAAAAAAATTGTTATTTTGCTTGCGTATTAGAGTTCTGCCATTGTAGTTCATTGAGTTCTTAGTTCATATTGCACGAAAAGAAAAAGATAGGAGACGAGTTTAAGTTGTTTAGATTCGTTTGCCTTGAGGAAAAATCAAAAAAGTGTTATAGAGTTATTACGAGCATATTTAGTTTCCATTCGTGTATCAAGTATAATTTGGTTTCCATTCTTGCATTGCATTCAAATATTTAAAGAAAAACAAAAGAAATATTTACTGCTTACCTTAGTTAATCAGCATATCACCTTAGTTTAATTCCGCATCACATTTTTCATACTTATAAAAAAAAAAAAACAAAGAAAACATATTGCATACAATTCATATCGTGGTCGAACTTTCCTTATTTGGATCATAGTGTAATTTCTTGTGCTTTCAATTCCGCATATCATTGTGACACAAAAGTCGGTCCATTTCATTCATAATATACATTAGTTTACTCATTCTTGCATATTGTTACTTGTTTAACTTCCATTTCCCATATTTTCACTTGTTCTTGAAAGTTCTTGTAGGAATAAGCAATGGGAGATAGCACTTCATCCACTGATGCTGCGACCATAGCTCAACTCCTAGCTACTATGCAATCCATAAGTGATAGGATGGCTCGTCTGGAGCAGAACCAACAAGCTCAGGCCAATAACCCAAACAACAATCCGGCAAGAGGCCAACAAAGGCGACAAGAGCAACCACCAGAAGAAGATGAGACTGATAATGATATGCCTAGCCTGGAAGAAGAAGAGCAACACCCTCAACCTAGGAGGAATGCCAGAGATAGAGGAAGGAACCGGGGCACAAACTATGATCAAGAAGAAGAGCATCCATGGCAGGGAGGCAAAGACTTGAAGCTCACGCCACCAACCTTTGCTGGAAAGGTCAATCCTGATGCTTACATTGATTGGGAAACAAGGATGGAGTACATCTTTGATTACTATAACTATCCGGAGGCAAGGAAGATATCTCTAGCTGCTGCTCAACTCACTGACACTGCTTTTTCATGGTGGGATAGGGAGACTTCAGAAAGTAGAAGGCTTAGACGTGGTCCTATTATTCTTTGGGATAACATGAGAGCCTTACTGAGGAAGAGATATGTGCCAAGCTACTACTACAGAGACTTGCAAAAGAGGTTCAGGAAGCTCACTCAAGGGAGCAAATCAGTAGAAGAATACTATGAGGAGTTTGATGCACTCAGGAACTGTCTAGAGGTACAAGACTCTGAGGAGACCTTGATGGCACAATTCTTAGATGGTTTACAAGACCGGATTACAAGAAAGGTGGAAAGGCAAAACTATGAGCACTTCCATGACTTGTTGCACTATGCTATTCAAGCCGAGCAACACATCAAGAGGAAGACCATAGCCACCAGTAGAAGCAAGAGTACTTGGACACCACCAGTACAAAAGAACAATGACAAAGGCAAGTCCATTGAAGTGGAGAGCCGATTCAAGAAGAATCCAGCACCAGAGGCTTCCAAGAACAATAAGACTGATCAAGGAAAGGGTGCTGCACCTAGGAACCGTGACATTAATTGCTACAAATGTCAAGGGGAAAGGACATTATGCCCGAGACTGTCCTAACCAGAGAGTAATGATCCTCAGAGAAGATGGAGGATATGAGACTCAAGAAGAGACTGAAGAAGAAACGGCTGGTACTGATGAAGAGATCACTGACTATCCAGATGAGGGAGAGATACTTGTGACCAGGAGAGCCCTAAGTGCTATGTTTGAGCCAGAAACCATCCAAAGGGAAAATATTTTCCACACTAGATGCACCATAGACTCTAAGGTATGCAGTCTGATCATTGATGGAGGCTCGTGTACTAATGTTGCCAGCAAGTACTTGGTTGACAAGTTAGGTCTCAAAAAGACCAAGCATCCAAAGCCATACCGGCTCAAGTGGTTGAATGATGAGACTGAGTTGAAGATTGGTGAACAAGTGGTGATTCCATTCAGCATAGGCAGATATGCTGATAAGTTGACTTGTGATGTTGTTCCTATGCAAGCTGGACATCTCCTGCTGGGGAGACCTTGGCAGTTTGACAAGGAGACAATCCACAATGGCCGCACCAACTGAAATCTTTAGAGAAAAAAAAACAGAGAATAGGGAGAATAAAGAGAATAGAGAGAATGGAGAGAATACTCAGCTTCTTATTATCATTTTCGTGGCTTTACAAGAGTTTTAAAGACAGATAGAAGAGAGAGAGAGAGAGAAAAACATAAGTGCATGACAGCTGTTTTCCAGCAGATCTAGTTTTGAATTTCAAACTGCCTGAGTCTTCTTCAAGTCTTCTTCCTCTCTTCTCTTGATCTCTTCTTGGTATTAATGTCTTCATGTACTCACTTATTTCAACACTCCCCCTCAAGCTTGACCATGTGGAACAAGTCAAGCTTGGAATGCCATGAGATCTTCCTCATTAAAAACCTTACCAAAGAAAACCTTCTTTAGGGATAAAACCTTGATAAGGAAAAGAGTAAAGACCTCATGACGAGGGGATCAGTTGTTTGGAGTAAGATCAATGAGTCCCAACCTTGAAAGGATGGACTCCATTGTCTTTAATCTCGCAGCCTTGGTGAACACATCCGCAAGTTGATCCTCGCTCCTTGTATAGCATGGCAATGTCACTCCTGAGACAATCATCTGCCTCACCTTATGACAATCAACTTCTATGTGCTTAGTTCTCTCATGGAAGACTGAGTTAGATGCAATATGAATTGCTGCTTGATTATCACAATGTATTGTCATAGGAGAGGTGTGTTCAATCTCCAGATGCTTGAGAATACCTTTGATCCATACCAGCTCATTTGTCAGCTTCAACATAGCTCTATACTCCGCCTCAGCACTTGAGCAGGAGATAACCTTTTGCTTCTTACTCTTCCAAGTAACCAGGTTTCCTCCAACGAATGTACAATACCCAGTAGTTGATTTCCTATCCACTCTATCTCCTGCCCAATCAGCATCACAATACCCAACTACTTCTGTACTGCCATTACATCCCATCCAAACTCCTTGTCCAGGAGTTCCACTCAAGTACCTCAGTATCCTATCAACCATTTTCCAGTGATGGACCTTTGGAGCCTCCATATGCTGACTTACTTGATTCACTGCAAAGCATATATCTGGTCTTG
>CAJHQP010006272.1:0-39455 GCA_905132765.1 Moricandia arvensis | reverse complement strand
TGATCAATTAATTTATAAGATCCACACAAATTAAGATTGAAACTTGGAGTGTAAACACACAAAAGTTTTAATAATTAGTAGTGTAAATAACCGAATGACGTTGTTGGGTACATTTTTTTCAACATTTGTATTAATGGAACATAGCTCAAAGATTACAAGCATAATCAATCCATAATTATTACAATAATTTTAAGTCCTTATCAAAGCCCAACATATATATAAGGATGGATTGCATGAGACACACGTGCCTTCAATGTGGCATCGACTTTTGGCGAAGAATAGCTCGCATAGAGGAGCGAAACCCCTTAGATCAAAACAGAATATAAATAATCAAAGAAAGGAGGGGAAAAAAGTCCGGATTGCCTAAAGACTTATTAATTTCAAACCCAAAAACAGAGAACAAAAAACAAAAGAAGATGAAAAACAACTCTGATCATTGGACTTAGATCACACATGATAATAAAGAAATGGAAAAGGATGTTAATATATATAAAGGATACAAGTACAACATGGGAAGCGAGTAAACATCATCTCTAGGTCTTTAACTCTAACAGCGCCATGATTACCACATTTCTAGGAACGACGATTGTTTGTCCGGTTTACTAATTTGAAATTGGTAACAATAACGATAACTGAAAGTCATGATAAGCATTTTGAAGTAAGCCAATGAGGACTTTTGAAGCACCGCAACATTTTAAGGACAATGTTGCGAGTTCTTTATTTCTAGACCCGCTCTTAATAATTTATCGAGATCTAATTCACTTTTCACGATGAGCTAGGGAAATTTATTGCTAGAGATGGATTACATCCCACGACAAGAGCCGTTAAGTAAACTAAGCTCGATCCATTTAACTAAGAAATGGTTAGGAGATACACTAAATTCAAGGATAAAGGAAAGACGTTGGCTATAAAGAGAGAAGACTAAGCTCAAGGAAGAAACATTAAGAATCACATAAAAGTTGACACAAGTTTACTAGAGTGATACAAATTTATTATGTTATTACTAAAATAACTCATAGTTTAAAAAATTATTAGAATGTTTTTCTAGTCTACACTGCCTTTTTGTATAGTTATAGAAAAAATGAATTAAAAATTGCCTTTGGAAATTGATCGTTGGTAGATTTGTTTATAAAAAAGTAAATCTATCAAATATTAAATCTATTTACTAAATTTTTTTAGTAAACCAAATCTTTCAATAAAATGGTGTCAGACTTTCTTAAAATGGTAGATTTGTTCGTATGACAAAGTTAATTGTCCGATTTAATTTGAAAATAGATTTTTAGGGATATGTCTGCCAAATGATAACAGATTTACTATAGATGATAGATTTTTGGGTTAAACTAATTTTTTAATGGCAGCTTTAGGTACCCAAATTTGCAGTAGACTTTTTATTTACCAAGTGGCAGATTTTTAAACGGAAATTTGGGTTTGAGTAACCAAACTTAATTTAATGTTGAATTGAACCAGTTTACTTTACTTTGATACTCTCAGTCTCAAATTAAACAAATTTAACTAATAACATTAACACTGTTTCTCCTTCTTCACTGTTCTATAAATGAGGATGATGAACAAAAAGGTTTGATCAACTTGGTTTGGAAAAATTTGATAACTGAGTTGACATTATAAGGCCCAGTAGAGGCTTTGTTTTTGTATTAAATGTTTGCCAATTCAACACAGATTTCGTAGTCATCTACTGGTTAATTGAAGCAAAGTTTCTTATTGACTAAAAGAAGTTCGAAATAAGGTACGTGAGAACTTCTAAAGGACATAAATATGTATCTAATATGTTGTACCAAACCAAAACCTATTCTTAAACCTTGACCAAGTAGTTTACTCTAAATTGACATGGATATATTTATCATGATTCTTGATCATCCATCAAAACTGCTAAAAGCCACATGAGTTCTTGTCTTGAAACAGAGGAAAAACAGAGAGAACACACAAAACTAACCTGAACTGGAACAAAATTCCATTGTCAAAACTTAGTACATACAAGACTTTTAACTTTTTCACTACTTGAAATGAAGTCGAAGAAATGTTGAGTGAGGTTGGAAACTACATCATGTTATACAGTGTAGTGTAAACAATAACCTTAAAGAGGTGGTGAAGACCTAAAACGGGAGAAGAAGAAGCACAATCATATTAGACAGTGTAGTGTCCTGGAGTTTCAATGTACAAGCCCTTTAGCTCCACTACTGATTCCACATGTCCCTTGAGTGTGTGCAGCTCCCTAAGCCTGTTGTTAACATATAAAAATTCATTTGTTTTTTGTCAACTAATAAAACATTCAGTTAACTGTTTTAATTTCAAACAAAGAACATGTATCTATTTCAAGACTGAGATAAAGGCTTATATTACCTAGATATCTCAGGTCTTCTCTTGGCTTGCTCTGCGATCTCAGACAATTCTGTGTAACTTCCTTTCTCAGGGAAGATGGTAAGAGTTTCTTTGAGAAAGTGCCCACTGATCCTCTCTCTCTCTGCTTTTCCATAATCTTTCTTCATTGTGAACACGGTCTTGTTCTCAAACAAGCTGAGCCAAGCCTTTCCACTCAAGATGTATCTAATAGCAAACTTGAAAACGTCTTGTGGAAAGTATGCTAAAATACTGAATAGCCAGATCACTCCATCCCATCCCCACCGATGCCTCTAACCTTTGCAAACTCCTAGTTGGTGTAAACCGCAATCAAAGTGGCAACCTTCATTTCTAAAGGTCAACATATATTAAAACAGGTATCGAAAAGCATAACCAAACTTATGAAAACCCCAGAACCGATCTTTTGTATTCAAACTCGAAGGAGTTATGAAATTGGAAATTTGAGCTAAGAAAATAAACAATGAATAACACATTTAAAACCGAAAACGGATTACTTGATATCAAAGTCCAAAGGATGAGAAAATTGGGAATTAGTGTTTTCATAATTTAACATTCAATCAAATGATACAAGTTAAGAACATGTCATAATGTAAGGTTTATTAGCGGATTGATTAACTTAAACCTTAGTTCATTAGCTAGATTTGTTTAGCAAATACTTGACCAATCAACCTTGATACATTTGTTTGTTTGTTTTGTAGAAGATAAGAGACAACACTTTGGTTACCCAGTTCCATTGCGGTACATTTGGAGGAAGAAATACGTTTTCAAGTTTCACTATCTCAAAGTATAAAGGAGTTAGTACAAAGAGATAATAAGCTCAAGCTTCTACAACACCAAAGCTCAAGCAAGAACTACTTCACCAAGTTATTGTGTTCTCAAATCGTAATCTTCTTCAAGTAAAACTCTAGAAATCTCTTGACTGTGATGATAGTGCTGCAACCTGATCCTAACAATATGCTCTTGTTCTCTGTAAGTCACAAGTCAACCTTGAACTTCCTTTTATATGAAACTTCAACAGAATGTCTAGGAGACATGGGCTTTGGTTGATTGATAGCTTTTGAGGCCCATTACAATTAGACTCACGAATGTGGGCTTTTAGGCTTGGCCCGAGACTAGGAGTATAGACAACATCTCTACAAACTCAACCTTTTTCTCTATACGTCTTCGAGAAAGATCAACAACCACTCCACCGCCGACTCTCTATCTCTCTTCTTTTCTGACAAATCATCATTGATTCTCCTTCTTCAGCTCAGTCCGAGCCTTTGAGGAGGCTTAAGGTGTCCCCTATGCCAAATCTCTAACTCGATTTGAGTCGGAGCACTTCTCTTTGGGAAATCACAATCGATTCCCTTCCGTTTACCTTTCAAACTCAGTCTCTCCTATCCCTTTGTTCTTCATCACACATGCAACCGGTGATTTCCAAGTCATTTCAGCTAAACAACTCATTTTAGCCGTGAAACTCCACCTTCTCAAAATCCGGCTATCTCCTACCCCTCTGCTCAATCGGAAACGACTCTACCAGCTCCATCTTCCTGAACAAATCGAACTTGCTAACTTTAGACCCAAATAGACCTTAGAACGAAGAATGAGATTTGTCGACTAATATCACCGTCTCAGGTTCCATGCTAGGTCTTATGAGACTTATAACATAGATCCTTCCACCGATCTGCAAACCCTAGTAATATGCTAACCCTTTCAGTTTCTTCCACAGTGACATGATAACTTGGTCATAGCCTTACATATCTTTATCTGTAGCTGGAAAAAGACTTCAAGACCAAAACTTCAAGCTATCTCAAACTGAAAGGTAACCTTCTCGTAGCAATTTATGAGTTAACTCTTTTGATTTCGATTTAACCATCTGAACCATTTAGAATTAAATATGCTATATTCCATAATCGCCTTTAAGAACTTGTTAATCTTCTGATACCGTAGATTAAACCACTTTTGAATTTTACCATTCAAAAGAATTGTATGTTGATTTCCTTGTTACCGATACTGACCACTTTTAGTATCTGTTTGTATCCTTTTCCCAGGCCCTTCAATCAACTAAACAGGAACCTCAGGATGCTTCAAGCTGACTACCAAATAACTTTGAGAAGCCCCAAACACTTCTCAAAACTCTTTCCAAGTAAGCTCTTAGTTAACATATCTGCTGCATTGTCTGTTGTGTGAGCCTTTTGAATCTTGATTGAACCTTCTTCCAAAATGTCTCGAATAAAATGATACTTATTGTCGACATGTTTAGTTCTGTCATAGTGTAGATTATTCTTTGCTAGGAAGATGGCGCTTTGTGAATCACAATTGAGTATATATGAATCTTGTGTGAATCCCAACTCACTCCATAGAATCTTAATCTATATACCTTCTTTGTAGCTTGTGATAGAGCCATATATTCAGCTTCTGTAGTAGATAGAGCAACTACTTGTTGTAAACAAGACTTCTAACTAACCATATTGCCCCCAACTCTGAATAAAAATGCTGATATTGATCTTCTTTGTCTAAGTATGTAGAGTAATCTGAGTCCAAGAAACCTTCTATATCAAACTTCTCTCTCTTTGTAAAAGTTAGATACACATCAGTAGCTCCCCTAAGATATCTTAGAATCCATTTTACAGCAGCCTAATGATTTCTTCCTGGGGTTTCCATGTATCTGTTAACCAATCCAATGGCATAGCCTAAATCTGGTCGAGATCCAACCATGTCATACATTAAGCTCCCTACTGAACTTGCATAGGGAACCATATCCATCTTCATTCTCTCTGCTTTTGTTTCTTCTAGTGTTAGACTTCTAAGCTTGAACAAAGATTACTAGTGTAATGACTGCCTTACTCTCTTCCATGTTGAATGTTCTGAGAACCTGTTTGATATACCTTTCCTGCGATAGTTTTAGAATCCCATTCTTTTTATCTCTCTTGATATCATTTCAAACATCTTGTTCAAACTCTTCTTCAGAATTTAAACCTTCTCTATGTATTTAGCTGCAACAAGCATGCCATCAACATAGAGTAATAGATAGATCATTTCATTCACATTCGTCCTCTTAGTGTAGACACAAGGATCCTTAGTACATCGATGAAATCCCTGTGACTTCGTAAATTCATTGAAATTCTGTTTCCATTGTCTTGGGGACTGTTTAAGTCCATATAGGGATTTCTTCAGACGACATACCATTCCTTGTTTTCCTTTCTCAATAAACTATCCAGGCTGTTCCATATAGATAAATTCCTCAAGAATGCCGTGTAGGAAAGCTGTTTTAACATCTAGTTGTTCTAACCCAAGGTCATAATTCACCACAATAAATAAACATGTTGTCCATTATGGTGTTGATCTCTGTGGTAACCTGATTCAAAGCCTTAACCTATACCTGTTGGCTCTGGAGCAGCTTATGCATCGTATTCCCCAAAACCTTCAGCTCATCCTGCGGACTGCTCGAGGTAGCTGGAGTAGTCTGTTGGTTGCTTTGTTGCTTCTGCTGACTCTGGTTTTGGTTTTGGCTTTGGAAATTGTTCTGAGCTTGACTGAAGATGATGGTTTTACCTTGGAAATTCTGGGGAAAACCTCTTTGCTGATTAGTACCTTCTGCTTGGTTGCTCTGCGCTTGATCCACATGATTCTTTACATTGTCGTTCCGGTAAGAGAGCATGTTAGAGCTATAACTATAGTCGGCGTTCTGGTAGTAGTTCCAGTTCTGAACATACTCTTGACCGTTGATGTAGAGTACTTCCTGGTGATCCTCTCCTTTCTTTCCACTGTCTACGGCTAGATCCTGGGCTATTTGCTCGGGTGTAGCTTCCTCCGGAACAAGACTTGCCCTTTGTTACTTTTGGGGAGCAGGTCGACCTTGGCGGTGAGCTCATCCTTCCACCGGGTATCAATGCTACTGACTTTAAAGTGATCAGTCTCTGGGTTCTTGTTCAATGAGCTAGCAGCTATGTTCTCTATCAGCTCGAATGCTCCATCGGTAGTTTGAGTCATGAAATCTCCCTTACTCATAGAGTTTAGAGCATTGCGGAACTTCCAGTCCACACCATCATAGCATATTCCTAGAATGTGATCATTATCAAATCCGTGATGAGGACACTCCGTGAGGGTGTCATTGAACCGCTCCCATGCTTCATTAAATGGTTCATTAGCATGCTGCTTGAAAGAGGAGATCTTGTTCCTGAGATCAATTGTTTTTGCCTTCGTGTAGAAGTGGCTCAAGAAGGCTTCTCTGACTTGTTCCCATGTAGTGAGAGATCCAGCAGGAAGTGACTTCAGCCATCATGAACTTTGTCTGCTAGAGAGAATGGGAACAACATGCATTTTACAAAATCAGGCGACACTCTATTGGAGCGAGTCATCGCGCAGATTTCTTCGAAAGCTTCAATGTCCTCCATTGGTATCTCAGCTGGTAACCCATGGAACATTTTATATTTGTACCAGGTTGATCATGGCAGGCTTGATCTCAAAATATTTCCTGGTACATGGCGGTGGAGCAATGGCATAGCGCGTAGTAGGGAAGTTACGCTGTAGGTTTCTTCCTTCGATCGGTGCAGCATGCTCTGCGGCTTGTTTAGCAGCCTGCTGCTGCGCTTAGAAGGTTTGCTTCATATGGAGCATCTGCTGTTGCATCTGTTGCATTGCGGCAACGATATCATCCTGATTGTCGTAGTCGCCCATTGTGGCATTGGTCGGCCTTGTTTGTTGTCGGTTGGTTCTTTCTAACCTTGCTAGTTCCTCGTTGCTAAGCATGATTAATGGACTTAAGATGTTTCTTCGAGTGTTTCTACTTGACATACACCTGGAAAATTAGCTGCAAGCAAAAAGTTAAACAAATTTAGAGGTCTTAGAATAGAAATAGCACCAAAAATAAAGATAAAAAGCTGCCCCCGTCGCAACGGCGCCAAAACTTGATACACTAAAATTGGATCTTGCTACTGTCAAGTTAACAATGGTTGTTGTAATACTTTAGATTCAATTCCAGAGGACCAGTTTACACTTTACTTTTATGGGATCAATATCAAGCTAAAACAATGAATGGTTTTAAAAAATTAGAAATCGTAAAAGCAAGTAAAGTTGGTTTGGGGTTTTCAGATTATTAAGAATGCTAGCCTAGGGTGGTTTGATCGGGTGTTAAACAATCGTGAGTCAAACACTTATTCAAGTTCAATTTAGCACTAGTCTAGAACTCGGTTCACTCAAGATAGACCAACCCACTTTCGTGGTGCTTCACCTGTTGTTAATCGATCTCAGTATCTAAACTCTCGTTTGGACTGAGACGCGATGACAAACATTAAGATCAAGTCCGGTATGTTCACAAAACACCCTAACATCTACTTTCTCTGGGTAGGGATGTGATTCTCATTCAAGTTATGTCTACCAACCTAATACACTGTTAATGTACAGGTTAAGCCTAAGTTCATGACTAAGTGTTCAGTTTAATGCAAGCTTTAAGAACCACAGTGAATGAAGACAATCGATTTATAACTTATTTATGTCAAGCTCACGGATCTAGCACCCTAACACCCTAGACTAAGCAAGGCAACTACTCAGCCATGGAGCAAGAAAACACATAAATCATAATAGGATAAGACATGAAATACTGCTGCAATAAAAGAGAAATAGGGTTCATGGGGTTCTTCTCTAAATCAAGAGAGATGGCCTTTTCCCTTCTAAGGTAGCAAATCGTCAAGTACAATTCTCTAAGGTCTGGTTTGTTGTGTAAAAGCAGTGTATAAAAAATAATAGAAATCAGAAAGATATATTGCAGGTCTCTGACATATGCATGAGAGAAAATAGGGAGGATTAGGGAAAATCCCGAAATATATTAGAAGTTTCCTTAAAAATCTCTGTCGCGAGAGCAATTAGTCGGTTTCTCCGTTCACTCGGGAACACCTGTCAGGTTGCTCTGTTCGGTTTAACGTAAGAAAACTCCAGTTTGCATTCCTTTCTTCATGTGTCCCTCCTAGAGTCTCCTAACCTACTCCAGACATGTAATGACTTTGAAAGGAATAAATTGACTCAATAAAGACCTAAAAACACTTTAGAAAACAAATACATAATGTGTCAAAAACACAATATATCAGAGTGTCAAAAGAACAGGCTTGGATCATCTTGGATTGCAGTTTGAGAATCTCGAGTGGTCAGATGTTGATTATGTGGCAAGCTTCAGTGGCAAACTCAGTTCTATGGCGCATGAAGCATCTCTATTTGGAAAGAAATACAAGTAGAAGAAGCTGGTAAAGAAGTTACGACATTGTCTTCCAACTAGGTTTGCAGTTCATAAGGTCGTCTTGAAGATGACTACCAACACGGATGAGCTCAAGTTTGACAAAATTGTGGGTATACTGAAGGCAGAAGAAGAAATGGAGACATACAATAGTTCGGTCTCTACGTCAAGTATTGCGTCAAGGAGTATAGTGCTTGTAGCTAACAAATATGTTGATATATTTCAAATCTTGAAGATGCCATGGGTATGTTGGCTAGGAATTTTGGTGGAAGAAATCAGTATAGTCACCAGGGATGGATCGTGACAATGGCAGAAGAAGAGAAGGTCTCAAGTGCTATGAGTGTGAAGGCGTTGGTCATATAAGGGCTGACTGTACTGTACCACAATGAAGGGAACTTAAGTGTTCTGATTGCAGAGGGATTGGACACACACGATGTGAATATCCAAACTCAAAGAAGGGAAAAGGTAAATCATTACAGTTGTCTGATGATTCAGAGTCAGATGATGAAGGAAAGGTGATAAAGAATCTTTTTGCATTTGGTACACGCAAGGAGGGATCCAGTGAGTCCTTGGATTTAGATGTTGATACAGATGATCAGGATTATCACGTGTTTCTTAAGAATTTGTCAATCTCAAGAATGAGAACCTGAGATTGCAACAATATCTGGTGCATAGTCGAAAGCAAAATGTTCCTCATAAGCAAAGCGAGCTTGTTGAAGAACTTGCGACTTTAAAAGATAAGAATGAGTCTCTTGAATAGGACGTGAGCAATCTGGGAGAAGGTTCTACTGGTGAAAAGAGAGAGCAAGGAAGCTGGACCATGAGTTGGCTGAGAATCACAAACATATCAGAAGGCTCAATAGTGGATCGAAGGAGTTGGATAAGATACTCTAAATGGGACAACCTGCCAAGGCAAATTGGGGTCTGGATACTGAGGAGATGAGAGTACTGGCGTACATCAAAAGGGGCTGTCACACTCCGTGTGAGGGAGCACATCAAAAAGTGGAGCCAAAGAAGTTCGTCCGAAAATGCGTCGGGACGTACACCAAGGAGTACGATAGGGTGTTCTACAACGTGAAACTGTGAGTAGCAAGCTGAAGGTAGTACATCAGTGTACCAACATAAAGGTCAGGCAAGAGGTTCTAAAGCATGGTTGTGCATCTGGTACAAGGAAAAAGACTGATCGGTGTTTCAGCAACTATATCAGGCGAAACAACAAGCAACTGTATCAGGCGAAACAACAAGCAACATTGGATGTGTCGTTGGTTCTGTGCGAAGGTTAGACAAAAGAAGGTGGACTGTTTTGCTCGTGTGAAAAGCAAAAACATGACCAAGAGGGTGAACAAGCGTGGCTTACTTGATGAGATCAAGGAAGAGACAACAAAATAAGGATGCAACTCTGTTAGGAGTGATCTTGCGGAGGATCAAGAAGCATCAAGTCTTGAATCAGAACAAGGATTTGTTCATGGTACAAAGGGGAAAGAGATCAAAGTGCGTCATGAAGTGATGCAAGGTGATCATCAGGAGAGTGATGGTGAAATCTCTCAAAGATAATAGCAACGAGTGCAGAGTGCACTCAGTATGGATGGGAAAGGGCTCATGGTCACGAAGACGACACATTAATGAGCCAGGTCCTCAACAGAAGCTGGCTGAGAGGTAGTTCGACGACTACGTCTAAGAATGATGTAGTACTTGTTGTTGAGTTGAGGTGCAAATTTGGGTTCAGATAAAGAAGAAACTGAGAAGATGGTTATGGGTCGACCATGACCGTATAGTCCGTACAGGCCGCACAGTTCGTACAAGTCAGGGTCGACCAAATCGACCATTTTAGGAGAGGGATCATTTGGGTCGACCATGATCATACAGTGTGTACAATCTGTACAGGTCTAGGTCGACCAAATGTAAAAAGCCACCCGGGTAAAACAAGAAGTTACCTGTCTACTTACCTTAGGCGTTTACACTGGTCTATCCATTGGGAAGGAAAATAGGATCAGCGTGGACAGGATGGCACAGCTGGAAAGGAACCAGCATCTTGTCAAAGATGCTAGGTGCCACTTGAGTGGCTCTCCTTGCCCAAGGTTCAAAAAGAAACGCTCCCTCCTTCATCCATGACCACATGTTCTTCCTTCTTTGTTTTTGAAAACCCTTGTATGCCTTCTTTATATATTGTAATGTCGAGTGAATGAAAAGATCAGACAGTTCTCTCTATTCTTCAGTCTCAATGGTTCTCATCAATCTTTCATTTCCTTAGTCTTGGTCATCTAAACTTCTCTATTTCTGGTTACGATTACTCTCAAGATCTCAAAAGATCTTATGGTATCAGGGCCAGGTTCGTTTTGATCAGGGTTCGAGTTTGTTCAGTTGGAGAGTTCAAGGTCGAAGCTTTTGAAGATCCAAGGTGTTATCTTTGAAGATCCTCGTTGAAGACTGAAGATTCAAGCTTGTCGTTAAAAATCTGAAGTCCTTTCGTGTTAATCTTTGCAAAGATTCATCCTTTCTTCAAGTTTATGGGTTTAATCAAGTTTCAAGGTTCAAGATCTCATCTTTCTCAAGCTTTTGAAGTCAAGCTGTTCGAATATGGAGAGTGTTAACATGAAGGTTCCGATTACTTTAAAGTAAAGTAACTATCTGTTGTTGTCTTGTCTAGTGAAGACTGCTGTGGGAAGTAAGGGTCTATGGAATCATCTCACATCTAATGAGATTCCAAGGCCCATTACTCAGAAGGGTGACACTGAAGGTGTTACAAGTGAGGAAGAAAAATGGAGGCCTATAGCTACTGTGAGAAGGCAAAGGATCCGTGGGATATCTTGAAGAAGGTGTATGGAAACACATCAAATTTGAGCAGAGTATTTGAAGTTAAGAGGGCAATCAATAGTCTGGTGCAGGAAGACATGGAGTTAACAAAGCATCTAGGGAGTTTCCGATCTCTGTGGTAAGCACTTGAGATGTTAAGTCCTAGTACAATCGATGTTGATGAGTTTAATGAGAGATGTGAGCAAGACAAAGTCTTTGGACACTTGTCACTTTTAATCCAGCTTACAACAGTCTCATCAAGCACAACTTGAGAGCTGAGAAGCTTCCATCACTTGAGGATGCTTGCGCACAAATACATAAGGAACATGGTTCTATTGGGTTATTTGGAAGCAAAGGAGAGCTGTTCTTAGCTAATCAAGCTGCGCCAACTGATCAAGCAAAGGCTCCAATGGCTAATAAGGCTGCGTACAACAAGTATGAGGAGAGGAGGTTCAATGGAAATTGTGATCACTGCAAGAAGCATGGCCACAAGAAGAGTCAGTTCTGGATACTTCACCCTTATCTGAAGCCGGGTAAGTTTATGAGGAAAAGGGAAGCCAGAGCTCACATCTTGGAGGAATCAACTGGTGCTGGTACTAGCAAGGAAAATGTTGGAGAAAGGCGGGAGGCGAGTGATGGCAAGTCTCTGGTAGCCTACACTGGCAACACCAACCGGAGTAATGATCAAGACTACATAAGGAGGTTTGACATTGAAGCTCGCATCAAAATGCTCAAGGATGATGGTGATACCTTTGGTAACCTTAATGGGTATTCCATTGGTGCTTCAATGGTTGCTAGTGTTCTAGGAGGTACAAATGGTGCATTTAGGACTGCTAGAAATTTCAGCACTTTAGGGAATGAAAGTATGTTTGCTAAAGCAAATCCCATTTGCTCATATCCTAGTATTCTTTGTCACACTGCTAGCAACATGTATAAACCTTTGATAGTTGATTATGGTGCATCTCATCACATTATAAGTGATACACATTTGATTAAGGATATAGAACCATCAAATGGTGACGTTATGATTGCTAATAGCGATAAGTTACCTTATTAGAGGAGTAGGTAATCTAAAACTGTTTAGTAAAAACTTTAGAGTTCTTTACATGCCTGAATTCACATCAAACCTTCTCTCTGTTAAGAAATGCACTACTAGTTTGAGTTGTAGTCATATTCAGTCCTAATGATGTGAAGTTTCAGGATATTGATAGCAGCTAGTTGATTGGAAAGGGAGTTGCCAAGGGCGAGTTATATTTGCTTGAAGAGCTTGCTCCTGTTTCTGATTATAGTTGTTCATTTACTTCAGCTTCCACTTTGAATAAGAATGCTTTGTGGCATGCTAGATTAGGACATCCTCCTGTTAGAGCTTTAAACTTAATGTTACCAGGTGTTGTTTGAGAACAATGAGTGTGAAACTTGCATTTTAGGCAAACATTGTAAGAATGATTTTCAAAGATCATCTACTGTTTATGAGAATTGATTTGATTTGATTCACTCTGATGTTTGGACTACACCTTGCTCATCTAGAGATAATCATAAGTATTTTATCACATTAATTGATGAAAAAAACAAAATACACCTGGTTGACACTGATACCTTCAAAACATAGGGTTCTTGATGCATTCAAAATTTTTCAATCTTATGTGATTAACAATTATCATGCCAAGTTTAAACTCTTAGATCCGATAATGGAGGCGAGTACACAAGTTTTGCATTCAAGAATCACTTAGCTCAACATGGAGTTCTTCATCAAACCAATTGTCCCTACACACCTCAACAGAATTGTGTAGCTGAAAGAAAGAACATACACCTTATGGAAGTGGCTAGGTCCCTGATGTTTCAAGCCAATGTCCCAAAGAGGTTTTGGAGTGATGATGCATCTACAACTTGCTACCTGATTAACCGCATACCAACCAAAGTTTTGCAAGATCAAGCTCCATTTGAGGTTCTGAACAAGTACAAGCCATCAGTTGACTACTTAAGAGTGTTTGCTTGATTGTGCTTTGTTTTGGTTCCTAGAGAGTTGAGAAACATGCTGGAAGCCAAGAGTACAAGGACTATGTTTATAGGCTATTCTACAACTGAAAAGGGTACAAGTGTTATAATCCTGTTACAAGAAGGGTGTTGGTGTCTAGGGATGTGAAGTTTGTAGAAGCGAGGGGATACTATGATGAGAAGAATCAAGAAGATCTGAAGGACCTCACATCAGATAAAGCTGCTACACCAAGAGTTATATTGGAAGGTCTTGGTATTGGAGTGACCAAGAATCAAAATGGTAATGGAAGGCAACCAGGGAGTCCTACAAGGACAAATGGGTTTAACCAATCTCCCCACCCTGATCGAGAGGGGTGGGGAGTGAACCTGAAGCTCATAACCAGGAAGGTGAAAGCTCAGGTGGTCGAGAAGAACTTGACTCTCAAGAAGAAGAAAGTACAGGTGCTCAAGATCAAGGTGGTGAGTCGCAAGAAGATCAAAGTGGTTTTGCCTCTCAAGAGAAAGAAGAGTCTAAAGCTGTGGTGATGGAACAACCACTGAGGAGAAGCTCAAGGATAAGGCATCCTCCATCAAATTGGGTTCATACAAGGGTCTACTATAATGCTCAAGCAGTAGAGCACCCATCTCAGGTCGTATGTTCATTTGCAAAATATCCATTGGAGCATTGTGCTTTCATGGTTAGCTTGGACGAGAGCTATATAACAAAATCGTATGAAGAGGCTATGCAAGATAAGGAATGGAATGATTCTGTTGGTGCTGAGGCTGATGCTACAATCAATAATGACACTTGGTATGAGAGTGAATTACCAAGAGGGAAGAAGGCAGTTTCTAGTAGATGGATCTTCACAATCAAGTATCTTTCTAATGGGAAGATTGATAGAAAGACGACCATGCTGGTTGCAAGAGGGTTTACTCAAACTTATGGAGAGGATTATATTGACACCTTTGCACCAGTTGTTAACCATGAATGGGGACTTTGGGAAATGAATGTGAAGAATGCCTTCCTACAAGGTGAACTTGAAGATAAAGTCTACATGCATCCTCCTCCTGGTCTTGAACACCTGATGAAGAAAGGGAATGTTCTAAGGCTAAAGAAGGCGATCTATGGTATTAAACATTCCCCAAGAGCATGGTACAATAAGTTGAGTACTACTCTGAATGGGGACGGATTCAAGAAGTTTGAACTAGATCATACCCTCTTCACTCTTTCCACCCCTTAGGTATTGTGGTACTTCTTGTGTAAGTTGATGATATCATCATCACAGGAAGTGACAAGGCTGGTATCCAATCCACTAAGGATTTTTTTAAATATGTTTTTGAAATTAAAGATTTGGGAGAGATGAATTACTTCCTTTTATTGAGATGATGACCTAGAAGAGAAGGAGAGACATTGATCAGAATAGAAAAAGTGGAGAAGGAACTCGGAGACTTGAGAAACAAGGCATTCCGTACAGACTTGGAACTCAAGTCATCCAAGAGAAGACCTAGCTTGACTTGGAAGACAAGGCAAGTCTCCCCACTCGCCAACCTTAGTCATAGATGGAAGGAGACCGATGGGGAGTGCTCTTGACCAAGTTTGAATCTTTGAATGGAAGAAGTCACATGTGCCAAATCAAGCAAGGGGACCGTTCAGGAAAGGTCACTTTCACCATCAGGAATCTCGACCAGAGAGAGATTAGTTTATTGTTTCCCTTTTGTTATACTCCTAAATGTAATTGTCCTCTCTCTCTGTATTGTTTCTATATAATATTGTATCAATAAGAATGAATAAGCTAAGGAGAAAGATACTCCTCTTTACTCGTCCACTCTCTCTCTCTCTTCTCTCTACGAAATTCTCTTCTCTTCTGTCTTTCATCGAGTGTTCTTCAGCCTATTCTCTCTTAAAATCACTTAAAATTACATGGTATCAGAGCTAAAGCTCCTAAACCTCTATTCTTCTTCTGCAATATACTCTCCTTCATCTTCTTTCAAGTTCCCAGCAAAATCTAAACTATTATCCAGTGGATAATAGCAAGGATCCTCTATTTTACCTCTGTTTCTGTCGAGTTCTCCTCTTTGTTCTTGTTTCCTCTTGTTTCTATGGGTATATCATTCAGATTTCTGGAGTATACAAGTTGTTCTTGAGAGTTTTTCATTTAGAGTTTGCTATACTCTAAATATTTTCAGAAGCATTCTATTACCCAACGGTCCATAGCATCCAAGATGGAGCAAAACAAGGCTGTTGTGGTTCCAGTAACCTTAAAAGGGTTAAACTACCTTCTCTGGTCAAGACTTGTGAAGAATGCACGTGGAGGTCAAGGCTTATGGAGTCATGTGACCGATGGTCAAGCTCCAAAGCTGGTAACACAAGGTGAAGATGGCCGAGAGGTTGTAGCTGTTGATGAAACCAAATGGGTTCAAAAAAACTTTTTGGTGCTGTCATCCATCCAAAACTCTCTCGACCCAAGTATTCTAGAGGCATATTCCTACTGTATAACCTCTAAGGAACTGTGGGATACTCTGTATAAGGTGTATGGGAATGTCTCCAACCTTAGTAGGGTCTTTGAAGTGAAGAGAGCCATCAACTCTCTCAAGCAAGAAGACATGGACATCAATCAGTTCTTTGGGAAATTCAGGTCACTGTGGGCAGAGTTTGAAATTCTCAGACCAAGTACAACTGATCCAATGGCAAGACAAGGTCTTTGGTCTGCTCCTGACCCTTAACCCTGCTTCAGTAATTTGAATAAGCACATACTCAGAGCTGAGAAGCTACCATCCCTAGATGAAGTGTGTACTCAAATCCAGAGGGAACAATGGTTAGTGGGTTTGTTTGAAGGGAAGGGAGAGCTCACCATGGCACACAATGTGGAAGTAGCAGTAGCTAACAAGGGATACTACAAGCAGGATGATAGGAAGGTGTGGGTATGTGATCATTGCAAGAAGAAAGGCCACATGAAGGACAAGTGGTGGATCCTTCATCCTCATCTCAAACCTGCCAAGTTCAAAGAGCCAAGGATTTATTACATGGATGCAAGGGCACACTTCTCCTCGGACACTCGAGAACCATCCACACCATCTATGTGCTCAACCATGCGCTCTCATGTTGGCTCAAATGAAGCTGGTGAAGCCAAAGCCATGGCGACAAGTGCTCTGTCTACCTTGAGGACAACTCAAGATGAGACTGCAAGAGGTCAGACCTTGATGCTCTCATCAAAGCCCTCAAGGAGAACTCTAGTATTGTTCTTGGAACCTTTTTAAATGCATTACACACTACTGATCAGAATCCTAAACCACTAGTGATAGAATCAGAGGCTTCTCACCACATGATTAGTGATGCTAGTCTAATTAGTAACATATAACCTGCCTTAGGTAATGTGATGATAGCTAATGGTGAGAAAGTACCCATTAAAGGAATAGGGAACCTGGAACTGTTTAACAAAGATTCAAAGGCATTTTACATGCCTACATTCACTTCAAATTTGTTATCTGTTAAAAAGGATACCAGTGATCTGAATTGCCTTGCTGTTTTTAGTTCTAATGATATTTACTTTCAGGATATTGAGACCAGTAGTTTACTTTGGAAAGGTGTGACCAAGGAGGGCTTGTATCTGCTTGAAGACACCAAATGCCTGTCTGATTTATCTTATGCTTTTAGTTCATCTCCTGTTTTACCTAAAGATGCATTGTGGCATGCTAGACTAGGACACCCTCACTCACGTGCACTTAGATTGATGTTGCCTAGTATTTCATTTAAGAATGATAGTTGTGAGGCTTGTATTATTGGCAAACATTGCAAATCTGTTTTCCCTAAATCAGTACTATGTATGAAAGTTGCGTTGATCTCATTCACTCTAATGTTTGGACTATACCATGTTTATCCAGAGAAAACCATAAGTATTTTGTGACATTTATAGATGAGAAATCTAAATATACTTGGTTAACCTTGCTTCACTCAAAGGATAGGGTGTTAGAAGCATGTATAAACTTTCAAAACTACATAACCAACCATTTCAATGTTAAGATGAAAATTCTTAGATCAGAAAAATGGAAGGGAATACACCAGTAATATTTTCAAAGCACACCTCAACAAACATGGGATTATTCACCAGACAAGCTGCTCTTATACCCCACAGAAAATGGTGTTGCTGAGAGGAAGAATCGAAATCTAATGGAGGTGGCCAGAAGCATGATGGTTCACGCCAAAGTTCCCAAAAGGTTTTGGGGGGGATGTTGTGATCACTGCTTGCTACTTAATCAATAGAATTCCTACTAAGATCCTCGAATATGTCTCTCCTTATGAGGTACTAAATAAGACATATCCATTTATTGACCATTTGCGTGTGTTTGGGTGAGTGTGCTTTGTTTTGATACCAGGTGAACTAAGAAACAAGCTTGAAGCTAAAAGTGTCAAAGCTATCTTCATTGGGTATTCACCAAACCAGAAAGGCTACAAATGCTATGTTCCAGAAACAAGAAAGGTTATGGTTTCTAGAGATGTGAAGTTCTTGGAATCAAGAGGCTTCTAGGATGAGAAAAATTGGGATAGCTTGATCTGTCTCAAGCTCCCTCAGATAGAGCAAATAATCTAAGGATACTGATGGAGAATCTGGGAATCAGTTTTTCAAACCCGCAAGTGGCGCCTAACACAGCCTCTCCTTCAGCTGAAACTATACCAGAGGGTGAAAAAGCCACTCATCCTGATCCTGCAGGGGGCAATGATCATGAACCAGAACAACAACAAGGTTCAGAGACTCATGATCAAGAGAGTGTACTACATGAATAAGACCCTGCTCAAGTTCAAGATGAAGTAGAGCAGCAAGAAGTTCAGGTTCAACCACTAAGGAGGAGTACAAGGACAAGGAACCCTCCTTAAAACTGGAAGAACACAAGGGTCTACTACAACAGTGAAGCAGTAGCTCATCCAACATCAGTAGTATGTTCTCTTGCAAGATTTCCACTTGAGCATCAAGCCTTCATCACTGGGTTCGATCAGGGATCTGTACCAAGATTATATGAGGAAGCTATGTAGAATAAGGAATGGAGGGACTCTGTTGATGATGAAGTCAATGCCATGATCATCAATGATACCTGGTATGAAAGTGAACTCCCAAAGGGCAAGAAGTCAGTTTCAAGCAAATGTGTGTTCACCGTCAAGTATCTACCAAATGGCAAGGAAGAGAGAAAGAAGTCGAGACTAGTTGCAAGGGGTTTTACCCAGACCTATGAAGAAGATTATGTGGACACATTTGCACCAATAGCCTAACTTCATACAATTCGGGTCATCCTATCTATTGCAACCAACCTTGAATGGGAATTGTGGCAGATGGATGTCAAGAGTGCTTTACTACAAGGAGAGTTAGAAGATAAGGTCTATATGCACCCACCTCATGGTCTTGAGATGCTGGTCAAACCTGGAAATGTTCTCATACTCAAGAAGGCAATCTATGGACTGAAGCAATCTCCAAGGGAATGGTACCACAAGCTAAGCACCACCTTGAATGGAAGAGGCTTCAGGAAATCAGAGGCTGATCATACCTTGTTCACACTCCCTAGTCAAAGAGGATTTGTGGTCATTTTGGTCTATGTAGATGATATAATCATCACATGCAGTGACCAAGACGGCATCAAAGCAACCAAGGTATTCCTTAAGTCTGTATTTGATATTAAAGATTTAGGTGAACTCAAGCACTTCCTTGGGGTTGAAGTATGCCACTCTAAAGAGGGGTTCTTCTTGTCTCAAAGGAAGTACACACTTGATCTTTTAACTGAGGCAGGAAATCTTGGAGGAAGGCAAGCAAAAACACCATTGGAAGAGGGCTACAAAGTACTCAGAGAGGGGGAGTTTGAAGACAAGCAGTATGGTGATGTGAAGCAGTATAGAAGGATGGTTGGAAAGCTCATCTACTTAAACATCACTAGGCCAGATATATGCTTTGTTTTGAACCAAGTTAGCCAACATATGCAGGCGCCTAAGGTCCATCATTGGAGTATGGTTGAGAGGATCACGAGATACCTGAGGGAGGCGCCTGGTCAAAGAGTTTGGATGTCTTGTAATGGAAGCACATATTTTGTGGGCTACTGTGATGCTGATTGGGCAGGAGACAGAACTGATAGGAAATCAACAACTAGATATTGCACCTTCATTGGAGGTAACTTAGTAACTTGGAAGAGCAAGAAGCAGAAGATTGTGTCATGTTCCAGTGCTGAAGCAGAAGATTGTGTCATGTTCCAGTGCTGAAGCAGAATATATGGCAATGAGGAAGCTCACTAGTGAGTTGATTTGGATCAGAAACCTTCTAAGGGACTTGGGTATAGAGACTACAACTCCAATCACCATGCACTGTGACAACCAGGCAGAAATTCATATATTATCCAACAGGGTGTTCCATGAAAGGACTAATCACACTGAGGTGGATTGCCATAAGGTCAGACAAGCTGTGGAGCAGCAAATCATCTTGCCATGTTACACGAGAAGTGAGGATCAGTTGGCAGACATCTTCACCAAGGCAGCTAGCACCAAGATATGTGAGTTCATCCATTCAAAATTGGGACTAATAGACCTCACCTGTCACTAACTCTCCTTGCATGGAGACCTCTACTCTTTTTCCTTATTGTGTTTTTCTCCCACTGGGTTTTACACATTAATGTTTTAATGAGGGAGGTTCTTCATGTATACAAGCTTGACCAGTCTCTATGGTCAAGCTTGAGGGGGAGTATTGAAATAAAGAACCAGAAGAGAAGGAGAGACACTGATCATAATAGACAAAGTGGAGAAGGAACTCGGAGACTTGAGGAACAAGGCATTCCGTACAGACTTGGAAGTCAAGTCATCCAAGAGAAGACCTAACTTGACTTGGAAGACAAGGCAAGTCTCCCCACTCGCCACCCTTAGTCACAGATGGAAGGAGACCGTTGGGGAGTTCTCTTGACCAAGTTTGAATCTTCAAATTGAAGAAGTCACATGTGCCAAATCAAGCAAGGGGACCTTTCAGGAAAGGTCACTTTCACCATCAGGAATCTCGACCAGAGAGAGAGATTAGTCAATTCTTTCCCTTTTGTGTTACTCCTAAATGTCATTCTCCTCTCTCTCTCTCTCTCTGTCTGGTTTCAATATAATATTGTATCAAGCAGAATGAATAAACTAAGGAGAAAGATACTCCTCTTTAGTCGTCCACTCTCTCTCTCTTCTCTCTACGAAATTGTCTTATCTTCCCTCTTTCATCGAGTGTTCTTCATGTTCTTGCTGTTCTTCAGCCTATTCTCTCTTAATCTCACTTAAACTTACATCCTTGGTATTGAGATATGTAGATCCAAGGAAGGATTATTTATGTCCCAAAGAAAGTATGCACTTGATCTGCTGAAAGATGCATGTAAATATGAAAGGAAGACAGCCAAGATGCCGTTAGAGGATGGGTATAAGGTTCCACGTGAGGGTTAGATTGAAGACAACAAACCATTCCATGACCTTAAGCTTTATAGGAAGCTTGTTGGTAAGTTGATCTGCTTAACTATCATATGCTCTGATATTTGTTTTGATGTGAACCAGGTGAGCCAGCATATGCAAGTACCAAAGAAACATCACTGGCGCATGGTAGAGAGGATCTTGATGTATCTCAATGGCTCACCAAACCTACGACTCTGGATGGGGTGCAATAGAACTACTGAAATAGTTGGTTATTGTGATGCTGACGGAGCTGGTGATAGAACTGATAAAAGATCAACACCCGGCTACTGTACTTTCATTGGTGGAAACTTGGTTACATGGAAGAGCAAGAAGCTGAAGGTGGTGTCATGCTCTAGTGCTGAAGCTGAGTATATAGCAATTTTGAAGCTTACAAACGAGCTGATTTGGATCAAGGGCATACTGAAGGATTTGGAGATAGACCCAATCTACACCAATGACTATGCATTGTGACAATCAAGCAGCAATCCACATTGCCTCTAACTCGGTGTTTCATGAAAGAACCAAGCACATTGAAGTTGATTGCCACAAGGTGAGGCAGATGGTTGGGTTAGGAGTCATCTTACCATGTTATACAAGAAGTGAGGATCAGCTGGCCGATGTGTTTACTAATGCTGCAAGACAGAAGACGAAGACAATGGAGTCCATTCACGTTCGTTTGGGGCTAACTGATCTTACCCAACTCAGCTAATCCCCTCGCTATGAGGTCTTTACTCTTTTTTTCCCTCATCAAGGTTTTATCACAATGAGTTTTCTTTGATCTGGTTCTTAATGAGGAAGACTAACAGTGTGCAGGTTAAGGTTAATATTTAAGCAGACAATCTATCAAATTAACCCTATAATACTCTTGCCAAAAGAGGTAAAAAATTGTAGTACTTATGGATCAAATCCACAGAGAGCGAGGGCAAACAATAGATTTATGAGTTCTAAAATTTAAGCTAGGCAAGCTATAAATAGGAGGTTTGTAATGAGGGTTTTATTCCAAAAAGGAAATAGTCTAAATAATTTAACTGATTCAAATAAGGAAAAGATAGACCTAGGGTTTGAGGCAAAAGAATTATAATGGATATGATGCAAGGAATTATGAATATGTAAGGACCTTAATCACAATCCGACCCCCTTTTATTTCAACTCTCGATGCGAACAGAGGAGTCGACCCTCAATCGACAGAGAAAGCCTAGTGTCGATTGACGGTTATCGGACAGGAAGTTCGTTCGCTAGGTTAATTAAACCAGCTCTCGCATGTATCTAACAACCTAACTCAATGGAATTAATTCAGACACAAAACCTACTCTCGTCATTTTCTATGTCCTAGGTTCAGGATTCTAGTTAGCTACTCTAAAGCACAAGCATTAAACACAATTCCAAAGATGGATATCTCTTCATCCTAGCAATCCTATTTTTGGGCTAATTCATATATACAATAATGAACCCTAAATCAAACAAGAGAATTACTCAGACATAATCATAGAAAGCATGATAAACTGAATAATAAAATGCATAGAATATATGATGGGGTTCCAATAAAAATCTCTGAAGGAGTTCAGATCTTCTCCCCAACACTACTAAAAATCTAAATAATATTATGCTATAAAATCTCTGCCTTGTGTTGGTCTCCTTGCCTAAACATTGGCAAGACCTTCATAAACTAGGTCAAATATCGTTCAGGGGCATTCCTGTAAATTATCTTGACTTGGACTTGAAGTCGACCAATGACTTTGCGAGTATACCATCGATTGACAGCGATCGACAACAAGTGTGCACCGTCGATCGATGGCCAGGCTTGAACTCGACTATGACTTAGTTGATTGTGAACAGCTACTAGATATATTTTTTGAATACTCTACCAAGCTCCATTATCTCCATAATGCTTTTGACCTGCAAATACTCTAAAAAGACAGTCTAGACATACATAGCAGACTCAAAATAGGGTTCAAATGATAGTCTTAAACTGGTAAATAACAAGGTAAATCAACTCCCCCAGACTTAAATTTTTGCTTGTCCTCAAGTAAAACAAGATGTTTGTGAAAGAGGTTTGAAAAGAGGCACTCACATAATACATAAGCATGACTATCACCATACTATATTGCAACCACATCAAATAATGATAACCCAAGAGAAACTTTATAAGCCTTATCCTAGTATAGCAACCAAATCCATTCTATCAGCAACACAACATATACGAATTTGACTCACCCTCTATTCATCTCATTTCTTTGCATAAAATAAAGTGCAGACTTTACCTTGGGAGTATAGATCAAAGGACACATGGATTCAACTCCTGCAAACCTGCATGTATAGGTATAAAGCCATTTCGTGATCCCTCTCTTTCCTCTTTTTTTTTTAGAATCTTTTAAATCTCAAATTCAATGGACAATGATGATATTACAGTTCATCTTGTCATTTAATTTTCAACTTTTTTTAATACAAAGCTTTAGGCGAATAATGGGGTCATCGGTAATGTACCTACCCCTCGCTTCTATCAATTTGTGATCTTTTCTTTGAATTAGAATAATGGGGTCATCAGTAATGTACCTACCCCTATGCATCTCAAGAAATCATCTCAATCTTTTCTATTATAGATCTTGAAGAGAAAAAGAGAAAGGAAATCAGAATTCACAGACTAGTACCTTACAGACTTGCAGAAGGAATCCGATCCAATGTATACGAAGCCCCAAAGGAAGCAAAGTAGTCAGTATTAGGTTGGAGATCAGCTTTGGTTCCTTTAGAATTTCTTAGTAAGTGTGACTTAATGGCAAGATGATCCACTTTGGAATCTCTTGTAATCTCTGCAATAAACATGTCTAAGAATGGTGCTAAAGTATGGTTAGTCAATAAATGAGTTATGATCTTAGTCCTCTTCTTGACTCTATTAAAATAATTTGAAAAATTTAGTAGATAAAAGTTCAAAATAGATAAAAGCATCAGCGACCTCCCCCAGACTTGAATAACATTGTCCCCAGTGATATATCATCAGGTTTGGTTACAAAAACTAAAGCATCAGTAAAAGGTTGAGAGAAAGTCGAGGTTACCAAACTCCGTACGGAGTGTTGACCGATGGTGGTTAGTGGGTGTCGTAAACTATCCAAGCTGTCGACCGCTGGTGAGATTGTGGTGTCGACCAATGGTGATTTCGAATTGTTATACTCCTTCTTTGAAAACCTAAAGTAAATAGATAAAAACCATAATTAATAACTAGATAATGAAAAACTAAATTAAAACTTACTAAATAGTGTGTTGCCTCTCATTGAGCGCTTGGTTATAGTTTTAAGCTCGATGTTATGACTTTTGGACTAGGAGGTTAAGTCATAAAACCAATGTGGAAGGAAAGTATCCACGTGGTTGCTGCTTGTCCCAAACCATGCACTGGTAAAACCCCTTACTGCCGCATCTGCTCTGTTATACTGATTTTCGATCTTCTTCTGAGTAAAGAACAATCTGTGCATCGTCTTCAATTTCTTGACTGCGCTCTGTCAGCAAGTTAAGTCTGGCATATGTGGGCTCTGAAATGTACTCTAAACTCTGGTTGATACTTTCCCTCAATATGTGAGAAGTAAACTCCATCGAGCTTGTCCTGTAATATGTCATTTGTTACCAATCTCTGCCCAAATGCTGTGTCATGACCATCGATCAATGGTCAACTGTTTCCGTCAATTGATGCTTAGTTGACTTCCTCACCCGTATCTGATTTCTGAAGAGATTCCCAGCTCCATTGGCAATGGCTAGTATGTCTGCGATATCGTCCTTGGACACATTTAGAATTCTTCCATCCATTGCCTGTGAGTATCCGTTTGGGTCTCTCATGATTCCAAACTCATCTGGTTTGAGGTAACCATAGTCATCACCGTATCATGTCAGATCCTCATCGATCAATGGTACATAGTTACCGTCGATCGATGATGCATTCCAGCTTCCATAGGATCCCCTGAAATTTCCAGATTCTTTGAGTGCAAAGGAATGGTGCTCTTCTGCTTCTTCTTCAAGGTAAGACTCATCATACTCTTGGTTGTCAGGTTCTGGCATCCATTCACGATATTGTTGCCCGATGTAGACTATCTTTTCTTGAATGTCTTCGTCATTCTGATCTGGGGAAACACCGTTAACCTATGGTGGATTGCCATCGTTGATCGATGCTGAAGGGTAGGATCCGTGCTGGTTCTGGTTGAATGGACCATCGACCGATGCCAAGGGTTGGTTTTCGATCAATGCTGTGTTCACAGGCTCATCGTCTTGATTGTATTTACAGAAACATGTATCAATCAAACCTGGATCATCACCCAATTCTATCTGAATAGTCCACTTTCAGGTTTAGCCTCTCTGCCATCACTCTATGCATAATGCTAACTGCTGATCTAGTGTTGAAGAGGGCGTTAGGATACTCGTGACCTTTGACATAACATTGGATCACAAATTTCCCAGGATCACTTTTCTTTTTGAGAGTAGTCCACTGTTTTGTCTTCTCTCTGAGGTCATTCGACATGCGCAATATGTCTTTTTTTGTTTCCCTAGACTCCCTGAAAAACATCCACAATCTGTGAGTATAATATGCTTCATCAAAATGGAGTATCTAAAGGAATTTTAAGAACTCTCTGGGCAAAGCCATTCATCTCTTTGTCAGTTGCTTCTCTGCGAAGATGTTTGGGAATCTTCTGCTTCTTTCTGGAGTGTCTTTATGTTGTCATGGGATCATGTGTACTGGCGCTCTGTTCCTGGTTCTCCATTCTTCAAGGTCTGACGAATAGACTGGCACTCCAATTTGGTAAACCACTCGGCCCTGTTGTTTGGGGCTGTCGATCGATGCTTGGTTCTTGCCGCCGATCGGCGTTGGAAGATTCAAACGAGGCAACTGACTCTGCAGGTTCCGTCGATCGACGGTCCTACTCTGGCTTCGATCGACACCAATGCAAACTGCCGAAAGACATGGCACTTTCCACACGAAAATCTCCTTCTTGCAGATGTTCTCTCTTCACCTCTTGCCAATAGTCTTCACTTATCAATGGATTGACGTGGTGCTTCTGACTAGCTTCCCTTTTCTCCTTAATCAAGGTTGCATGTCTCTGAATGGTATCACTTGTTTGGACCACTTGATTATCCAACTTCTTGACATGAGTGTTGAGGTTTTCAAACTTGGTGTTGAGGTTGGTGTACAGCAGGTCGATCTTCCTATTGAAGTTCACAGTCATCTACTGCTGCTGCTCTAGTATCCTATCAACCATATCTTCCAATCTGGTCTCCTAAGGCTTCTGCTGCTGTGGATTCTCTTGGGGATTCTGATTGTAGTTACTCATGCTGCTACCATAAGAGTTCTGATTGTAGCCTGGATTTCCTGGTCTCTGATAACCGTTCCCACCAACAAAGTTCACATCCTCTTCCTCGCCTTCTTCTTCTAGGACTTTCACTTCTTGCTGCTTGAGAATTTTCTGAACACTGTCCAACTTTGCCTTGAATTCATTTATTTGCTCCCTACTCAAAGATGAAGCTGATTTTTTTTCCTCTCATAGTCAGTGTTCTTGGTGTTATTGCTAGACGTCAAGTTCTCAATAAGCCTTGTTGCTTCCTCTGGACTCCTAGTGCTAAAGTTTCCTTCATTAGCGGTGTCTAAGGCCATCTAGTATTGCAGATCAATACCTCTGAAGAAGGTGCTAAGTAGTTGCACTTCATTAAAGCCGTGGTTTGGTCAGTCTCTTTGGTAGGACTTGAATCTGAACCAAGAGCTTCTGGCCGATTCCCTAGGTTCCTGTGTGAATGTAGCAATCTTGCTTCTCAAGTCTTTTGCTCGTGCATCATCAAAGAAGTTGCGCAGGAATGAATTCTTAATGTCTGTCCAGGATATCAAAGATACTGGTGGTAATTTCTTAAGCCAATTCGAAGAGTCTCCAGCAAGTGAGTACTTGAAGAGCTTGCACAATATATAGTCCTCAGGGCTCCATTGGCCTTGATGGTAGAAACTAGATCCTCAAATCATTCCAGATGCTCAGGGTGCTCATGCTACATTCCATGGTAGGCTGTCTGCACAACAAGTGTGAAGAAGGACGGTTTGATCTCAAAATCGTTTCTCTGGAAAGCTGGAGGACGAATGTGGGATCTATTGGAATAGAACTAGTCTGGACGATTGTAGTCTGCCAGTGTCCGTTGAGCAGCTTGGGCGGCAGCTTCAGGTTGATCTACTATAGCATTTGCTTCTGGTTAAGGGATTACAGATCCCTGTTGATCATTCCTTTGACCTGTTGCATTATGCAGATGACCTTCTAGGTGATACAAGTCTCCCTCTCTCATCTCGAACAACAATTAGAGTCGCAACCATCTTTCTGGAGTTACCGTCGATAGATGCTGATTGGGTACTGTCAATTGATGTTGATGTGCGAGTGTCAGTCAGCGGTCGAGTGCTGTTGTCAGGGCGTTTGCTTGCGGATAGAACGTTCGATTGCAACAGGGTTTGAGAAGAGTAATTTCTTGTTCTTTCCGCTTCTGGTACTGTTGGGTATGCACCTGAAAGAAAAGAAAAAGATATTATGAGTAACTTGCAATAAAATAAAAAGCCTAGACTAAACTCTAGAAAATAAATCTAATGATGATCCTTGCTCCCCGTCAACAGCTCCAAATTTGACAGAGTGTGGGTTAAAGTTTATAATTAAGCATTCAATCTATCAAATTAACCCTATAAAGTACTCTTTCCAAGAGAGGTCAAATTGTAGTACTTAGAGATCAAATCCACAGAGAGCGAGGGCACACAATAGATTTTTGAGTTCTAAAAGTTAATCTAGACAAGCTATAAATAAGAGGTTTGTAATGAGAGTTTTATTCTAAAAAGGAAATTGTCTAAATAAGTTAACTGATTCAAATAAGGAAAAGATAGACATAAGATTTTAGGCAAGTGAAATATAATGGATATGATGCAAGGAATTATGAATGTGCAAGGACCTTAATCACAATCTATCCCCCTCTCGTTCTAACTCTCGTATGCGAACATAGGTGTCGACCATTGATCGATGGCAAAGGCCTAGTGTCGATCGACGGTTATCGGACATGAAGTTCGTCCGCTAGGTTAATTAAACCAGCTTTCGCGTATATCTAATAACCTAACTAAATGGAATCAATGATTTTATCTATATCAGTTTCACACCCTAGATCATGAAGTTCAAGAGGAATTCTAGGTTCATCAAGCAAATAAAAGTCAGATTCGAGATCAATTGAAGCACAAATATAATTCGTGTCAAAACAGACTTCAAAATAATCTCTAACAAACTTTTGTTCTCTAAAAGCGTCTAGTTCCCTAGTTTCACATATCAGATTTAGACATTCGTTTATGAGCATAGAACAATCAATAGCAGAGGTAATTTCTTCAGCAACAGGTAGGCGATCATCAAAATCATACGGTTCAAAAGTCCGTTCGCACATACCTTCTAATTGGGTCGGTGGGACCCAATAAAATACCTCTTTTAGCTCGTTAGCACTCCTCATCTCCAGACTTGTGAGCTCTCTTCCTTCTAGCATTGCCCGATGTGACATGAGGTTTAACCTCAGCATTACTGCTAGGCTACTCCTTCTCATTGTTGGGTTCTCTTTGCACAGCTCATCTACCATCGCACTCTGTTCTGGTGTGAGTACGCTCTCATCAAAGGGTGGCTCCACGTATGGCTCATCCTCAATGTCATCTTCCAATATGTCTCCCTCTTCTTGCTGCCAGTAACTGTATCTGCAGGCGAACTCCATCTTTTCTCGACTCAAAATCTGCACAAAATAAAACTAAAAACAAAAATTAGTAAGGTTAGTGTCTTAGACGAAACTCCTATCCTAAACTCGTAGGTAACACGATCGATCCCCGGCAACGGCGCCAAATTGATTTCACTGTTTTTACACAGGCCAATTAACCTGAAGTACCAGCAATACCACAATCGAATGGTATGTCGTTGTAGCACTTCAGGATCGAATCCACAGAGACCAACGGTTACACGACGAGGATGCGAGATGAGAGTTATGCTAAGACTAAACAGAAGGGGTTTGTTTACTAAAACTAGGTTGAAATGAAATAATGCAATGCGATGAAAATAATGCAGAAAGTGTTAATGTGAGAGAGCATTGGGTAATAGGAAATCGCGGGGACTCATGACTATCAGACACGGACATAATCAACCTACTTCCGTAGAACTAATCATTTATTGCTAGCAAGGATTGTATTAAGAACCGTCTAGAACTCAAACACGATATTAGAATTAACCTACTTCCGCAGCGCTAACTCTCTATGTTAATAGAAACCTCCACACTAACTTCTGCTGAGTTTCGGATTCTAAACAAGCATTAACAACAGATTCGATATGTTCACAAAGCGCAATAACATCAACTTCCGAGGGTTAAGGACACTTTGCTCATCTAAAGTCTTTTCCGGAGTTTAAACTATCACTTTCGGTGCATTAAACAACCTTATATCATGAACTAAGTGATCAATTCAGTTCAAGCAGTAAGAAATCCAATAGATGAAGAACCAAAACGTAAATCCCTAAAATCTAACAATCCTAAATCAACAACCATGAAATCCCTTTGAATCCTAACACCCAATTGCGCAAGCTACTCAAACATCAACGAAATTAAGATAGAAAACATGAATATATACACTGATCCAGAGTTCAAGAGATTTCTCAAAGAGAAACTCTATCCCTCAAGATCCCCTTACAAGAAGTTCTAAAATAAACAAGAGAAATCCAAAAGTTTTAAAGAGAACAAATCTCTCAAATCTCTCAAGAACTCTCTCTGGTGTTTTTTGGCTTCTCTGGACTTCAAAGGATGAAAAAATGAAAAAGCTTTGTCGAAATTATTAGTTGGAAGTGGGTAAAATGAGTGCAAAACTCGTTAGTGGTTGGTGGAGCCGGAGACGCCAAGGATCGGTCGATCCAGTCGGCATGGATCGGTCGATCTGGCACAGATCCCTCGATCCATGTTGTATGGATCCCCCGATCCCTGGTACAGTTCTGCATACTTCGGCTTGTTCTTCCCTTCTTGTGCCCGAAACTCCAAATTAACGCATTGCGACCTGAAAAAGAACTAAAGACAACAAAAAGACTCGAAATACTCTATAATAACATAAACTAAAACCGATAAAAACACGACACATCATCAAGCTTGAGGGGGATTGTTGAGTTGAGGTGCATATTTGGGTATAGAGAAAGAAGAAAGTGAGAAGATGGTTTCGGGTCAACCATGACAGTGCAGTCCCTACAGGCTATACAAGCCGTACAGTTCGTACAAGTCAGGGTCGACCAAAACATCGACCGCTTTGGGAGAGAGATGATTTGGGTCGACCATGACTGTACATTCTGTACAGACCATACATGCCATACAGGTCTGGGTAGACCAAAGGTAAAAAGCCACCCGGGTAAAACAAGAAGTTACCCGTCTACTTACCTTAGGCCTTTACCTTGATATATCCATTGGGAAGGAAGATACGATCAGCTTGGACAGGCTGGCACAGCTGGAAGGAACCAGGATCTTGTCAAAGATGCTAGATGCCACTTGAGTGGCTCTCCTTTCCTAAGGTTCAAAAAGAGACACCCCCTTCATCTGTGACCACATGTTCTTGCTTCTTTGGTTCTGAAAACCCTTGTATGCCTTCTCTATATATTGTAATGTTGAGTGAATGAAAAGATCAGACAGTTCTTGAAAAACCTAGAACTTGGACATAACATAAACGAATAACTTTAAAACGTTTTTCTATTAGAAATCATTTGAACATATTTATCTCTTGTTCAATCAGGTTTATGAGACTACACACAACCGTGTATCTCAACTGACCAATTTCTAATCACACTGAAGATCCAAGCCAACACACACGATGGTTGATCTACAAGTCAGTTTCTTCTCACTCAATTTTGTTGACAACGATCTTTCTTGTATCTTCACTCGAAAACCCTAGCCTTCTCCATGGCCTCACTACTTTATTTATATACTCTTGTTTTAGGATCTCGTATCTCCTTTCTCTTGATATCGTATCTCTTCTTTCCTTAATTCACGCATGCATATCTTTTCCACGAATATCGATATCCCAACAATTTAGTTCTTAATCCTCAAACTCTTTGAGCTTACTATCTCCCTTTTTTTGTCTGCATCTTTCACTTGCATAAACATGCAAACTACAGATCTTTCCATTTCTCGATATTATGGAGTTAGCAACATGATTAACGAGATAAGAGTCAGGAGACATTTAAAACCAAAAATATTACAAACCAAGAGTTTAGTTCAAGGTAACAACCACACCCATGCACAAAACAGAGAGAGGAAAAAAACCAATAGAGTGTTGATTGAAAACATAAAATCCTAAAGAAACTCCCCCTGAATGAGTGATAAGTCAGAAAACATCTAACTTAGGCAACATGCATTCGACCTCTCCTTGGTCCTCGAACTTCAGCCACGATGCGCTCTGGTGCTCCAATCAGTTTTCGTCACTAGGTATGCCATGAATATCTTTCTGGAGCTGCAAGACTTGATAGATCGAGTTGGGTAGAACAACCTGCTTCCCTGGTTCCTGTTCGACGATTTCCTACATATAGAAAACGTCTATCAAAGAGAATCGACTTTCATTGGTCATGTGCGTTCGTAGGATGAGAAAGAACCGATTGACGCATGCGAAGAACCATCGATCGATGATATCTCCGAAAAGCGAGACGAGATGATTATTCCACTCGATATAAATGTCGGATGCAATCCTTCAATTTCAAACAGGGATACTCCTAGAGGTATAAGTTTGAGTCGGGGGGGGGGTGTGCTTTAAACAGCTCTGATAGACCTATATACATATATACTGAACTATCTTGGAGTTGACATAGAACCAGAAAATTTTAAAGTAAACCACAAAAAGAAATTTCTGAGAGAAATCCAGAGATATCACTAGGATGAACCCTACCTTATAAAACATTGTTCTGACGGCATATACAGACAATGCGTTGCTGAAAGCGAAACCGCAAATATTTTGTATCATTGTCATTGATTCGATTACTCTGGGCATTTTGCCAAGTTTTAAGACAGTGTCAAAATCCTACAGGCTGACTTTTGCTGGCCAACCATGTTTCGAGATGCTCAAGCCTACGTAGCAAAGTGCGATCCTTGTCAAAGGAGAGGAAAAATAAGCAAGAGACACGAAATGGAACATTACTTCATACTCGAAGTTGAAGTGTTTGATTGCTGGAGCATCAACTTTATAGGCCTTTTCCTTCTTCGCACGGGAACATATACATATTAGTCGCTGTAGACTACGTATACAAATGGGTTGAAGCGATAACCACTTTTAAAAATGACGCTGCTGTAGACGTCAAACTTTTCAAAAGTATAATCTTTCCCCAATTTGGAGTTCCACGAATCGTAATAAGCGACAGAGGTGTCGACTTTATTAACAAAGTGTTCGAAAAAACTACTCAAGAAACATGGAGTTCACCATCGAGTAGCAACACCAAATCATCCTCAGACTAGCGGACAAGTAGAAGTATCCAACCATCAAATCAAGGAAATCTTAGAAAAAATGGTAGGATCAACCCGTAAAGACTAATCTTTAAAATTGGATGATGCACTTTGGGCTTACTGAACTGCGTTTAAGACACCATCAGGAAACACCCTTTTCACTTACTCTATGGAAAAGCGTACCATCTCCCAGTTGAGCTAGCACACAAAGCAGAATGGGCCATCAAAACAACAAAATTTGATGCTAAGCCCATTGCAGAAAGGAGATCAATCCAATTGAATGGATTGGACGGGATCATGCATCGCACCTACGAGAACTCAAAATTTCACAAAGAGAGAACCAAAGCCTATCACGACAAGAAAATCATTTCTAGGCATTTCGTACATAATGACCAAGTTTTCTTGTACAACTCTCGGTTGACTCTATTTCCTAGGAAATTGCGTTCTCTTTGGTCATGAGCCTTCATCGTGAGAGAAGTTACACCTTATGGAGAAATTGTTCTGACTAGGCCGAAAGGGGAGGAATTTACAGTAAATGGGCAAATAGTAAAGTATTACTGGGCTTGAGCTGAAATTATGCATTCTCAGACCAGACCACGCGTCTAAAGATGCCAAATGCCGATTGACAAGTCCAGTGTTCTGTCAAGCTTACGACCATAAACAAACGCAGAGTGGGAGGCAACCCACTTGTGAATATTTAAATTTTGAATTTTAATTTTTTTCAAGCTTTCTAGGAAATTTACTTATAATATAATAAATTATAATAACAAAAATATAATATAAATATAAAACATATATAAAATATAGTTATGCACGAGAACAATTAAAAGTAAAATAGGATGAGCGACCATCAATCGACGTCCCTATACGACCATTGATCGACAAAAGAGCGTCGAGTCTGTATAAGCTCGACACAACCCTTTTTCATAAACCCTTTCCATTACCGCCAAAACCTTGCGATTTATAAGAGCCAATTTATCTCTCAATGTTTGGCCGATTTTGCTCATTCTTGAGCCTAACCCACTCGATTTTACTTTCTCTATCTATTTGGTTCACTAAATCAACCGATCTTCAAGGTATGTTCTCTAGATCTCTTAGTTTAGGGAGTTTCTAGGAATTGAGAGAAAAATAAAAAATGTTAGGGTATAGATTGGAATTTATAGCGGTTTAAGGTGATGGATTACTAGATTAGGAGTTATCAACTGATTGTAATTGTTTTTGCACGACTTTTGGTTCGATTTTAGAGATAAAGATCTCATAATAATTGCGACATACCATCAATCGACACCCGTGAGGGACCGTCGATCGACAATCGAAACAATTTGAGCGCATTTGCTGATTCTTGTGTGTTTTTGCGATTGCAGATGAGCGAGAGAAGAAACAAAGTGTGTTTTGATGTTGGTGGCTCCAGTTCCGCACCATCAGGACCTCCATGCCGTGACCCTTTTCCTAATTAGGAAAGGCAGCTGTAGCCTCAAGGGCATGCAACCACAGAGCTGTGTCTTAGGACTGGAACGACTATGACATCCTTTATTACAACGCCTAGCAAGGCGTTTCCATCGAGCCCACCAGGTTTGTCAATAGAGACATCCTAACGTAACTGGGCTTCTGGCCTGATATCCACAATATGATGAGAAAGCTGGGAATGGAAACCATGGATACTAGGACATATTCATTCTATCCCGACCTGGTCCGATAGTTTATGGCCACAGCTTGGGTGATTTATCAGAACTCCAGGGAAAAGAAGGTGACCGAGGCCTATTTTACTTTCATAATCAGAGGCATCAGATACAACATCACCATTCCCGACCTCTGTCGCATCTACGGGTTTCACAACCCCAAGGACCTCGGCTGCACCATCCCTTCCTTCCCTGGACAAACCGCTTTCTGGGTACTCATAGCCACATGCCACAGACTCAAAGTCAGCCACACAGACTAACGTCCGCCACCCGTCCCTGCGCTACTTCCTAAAGATCCTTGCCAACACCATGTTGGTGCAAGATGGAGCCCAACAAGCTGAGGGTTTAGGAGCTTACATTGCTGTACAAGTAAGTCAGAGGCTTGGTTGAGCTCAATGACGAGGTCCTTTCACCACCTGTGAGCAACCAGCAGGTGAACCTGAGGGCCATATTCTCTGAGCACTTGGTGTCCATGAAGGGGAAACCTTTCAAGGGATCCAACAAGAATAAGGAGATGGTGGGGAGCCTTCTGACACCCATCTTTTTAGCGTCTGAGATCGAGTACATGGATGAGGCTCACATGACGAAAGCAGGATGGCTGAAGGAAGGACATTTCTTGTTCTTTGTGGATGATGAAGGGCCTCACATGATAGAGCTTCCAAAGCGCGATGTGACAGACTTCACCGATACCCCTGCACACCTTGAGTTCAAACCAGACGAGCGCCTCGTGCGCAATACACCACTCCTTATACGCCGCAGAGGAGGACTCAGAGTAGCACACGCACCGGAAGAGGACCAGGAAACAGCACCGCCACCCTCCACCAGCATTCCCACAGATCTAAGAGATCCCCATCCACGATCACGGAGACTTCCACAGAGTCGTGGTGGGTGCACTTAGGCCATATGGGGTACGTTAGAGGTGATGACCAGGTACTAGTGCTTCATCCGCCTGTGTAGCAGAGCGAGGTCATCACCAGCAGCTCCAGCATTGCCACACCATATAGATATGGACACCACTGACGAGGAGTAGCCATACATTTTGCTCTCCTCCCTTTTATCTTATTTTCGGACCAATGCATGAAATTTTTGTTTCGTTTACTTTGTCGGATTTCAGAACTTCTGTTTATTATCACCGTTGCTACTTTAACTTGAGTTTTTGAGTGTCCAACAGTGCTAACACAAAGAGAGATGACCAGATTGTGGAGGCCGTAGACACTTTTTATGGTTACTTGCTGATGGGTTCATGCTGCCCGTCGAGCATCGATCAATAGTCCTTAGGCATTGTCGATCGATGGCGACTATGAAAAAAGGTACGAGTTCTTAAATCCTAACAACTAACTTATTAACATTCCAATTTATCTAAGTCCGCCAATCTTAGACTATTTTCACACTGAGACAGTGTTATTCAATTCTGGGTGAGGTAGTTACTAACACCATTTTTTTGATGTTTTATTTCTTACTAACGATAAAAAATTGTCTTATTGAGTCAAACATAGAAGTTATGTATAGACTATAACTTTTTTCTGGAACAATATGTTGCACCATTTTCTAGCACCTCTCTCAGATTGAATAGAAAAACCATGTAGATTGATTATCATGTAATACCCACACTTGCTAAGAACTCTTGAAGGAACCAAAGCTAACCTCCAACATAAGTAACAGTATTTGCTTGTTATGGGGCTTGGTATACCTAAGATCGGAATCCTCTTGCAATTCTGAAAGGTAAAAATACTTTACTTCTTAATCCTCCTCTCACCTTTCTTCAGCATCTATAAAAAGAAAAGATTGAGATGATTTCTTGAGATGCAGAGGGGTAGGTACATTGCATATGACCCCATTATTCTAATTCAAAGGAATGATCACACATTGTTGGAAGCGAGAAGTAGGTACATTACAGATGACCCCACTATTCGCCTACAACTTTTTCAGCTCAAAAAAATTGATGGACTGTATCAGCATCATTGTTCATTGAATTTGATATATATAAAGATTCAGAGAATAAAGAAGAGAGAGGAAAAGGATTAGAAAGATTACATGTGGTTCAAACACTTGCTTGGGTAAGAATTCACATGTCCTCTGATCGATAACCCCATGATAAAGCATGCACCCTATATTATGTATTTAAATGAAGATAGTAAAGGGTATGTCTGATAGCTTCTGGTAGGATGTGGTAGGGACGATTGATTAGCTAAGCAAAGTACATGGAAATACTCTAGATGTGATTGCAGCAGAAACTTAGGTGAAACAATGTTCTAAAGAGCTGGTAAGTCTTTTTGTTATCAAACCTTTCACTGATTCATTCTATGTTTCGCTTGAGGGCAAGCAAATTATAAGTCTGGAGGAGTTGATATGTCATTGTTTTTACCTGATTTTACCCATGATATGATATAGTGCTATAGTCTTTTATTTGCAATTAATATTGTTTTACAGTCTTTACAGTTTCAGATACTCAGTAAAAGCAATTGGAGCTTTTAGATCATTATGGAGCATTGAAGAATGCTCAACCAAAAACTCGAAGTCAGAACCAGAATACACAAATACCAGCGATCCACGCTCTCACCCCAAGTGTCGATCGACAGTCAACACTTCCGCCGAGTTAACAGAAGATTTGAAGAAATCACAATTTTTTTCCAGAAGTTGCACTATTTGCAAGACAAGTCCCTGATCGTTTTTAGGATATTTATTAGGTTAATTAGTTGCTTTGCAAGCCACACTTGTTTTTACAATCCTTTTTGATGCTTGAAACCTTGACAACTACCTTTGGAGAGAGAGATCCGTTCCATTATCAGACTAAGATCTTAAAGTCCCTTGTTTTATTATTATTTCTATGCAATTCATTCAGCTATTCATCATGTTTATCACAATCATGTATGAGTAGTCTATTTTTAGATTTAGGGTTCTTCTAGGGTAGTTAATGGCTTGCTAATATGAAATTGTTAGGGTTATTCTAATTAGTTCTTTGTTTAAGTAGATATTAATGCTAAGTTGAACCTGATCACTTCAACCTTAGATTATAGGATGTTGTAGCACAAGCTAGAGCTTGGTTATACCCTGAAACATATCTCAAATAGTCTAAAACTCGAGTAACAAATGAGAGTTGAATTAGAAATTTAGAGAACATATAAAACATACAAATCACATCTATTTAGAAGTAGCGTCGATCGATACTCCGTTAAGAATTACAAGAGTGACTTACCGAAACCCTAGAGTTTGAGTTCAGAACATCATTTCACTAAACCCTTTAACATTATGTTAGTCCGCATTACCTAGTCTACCTGAGAGTTCCCCTAAGTCTAATCCTTCCCAATAATCTTTACAAACTAAACCAATCTTAAATCCACTGTTCATAAATAATTACTTTCATCTAGCTTTATTTTGAAGCAATAAATCTAATGTGTAATCTTAGAGTCTTTGTGGATTTGATCCTTAAGTACTACACTGAGCCTCTTATTTGAGAGAGTAAAAAGTAGCTTATAAGTTTAATTTGAGAGTGCATAATAAAAGGTGCATCAATTGTATAAAAGGTTTCTAATATACAAGAAAGCGTTCTTGAATTCCCATGTATATTCCTTAACTTGGTTGTCTCTGAACTTTCATTTGGTATTAGGGCGGGAAACCTCTGTGGTATCGATACTACTAACATATTGAGATCTTGCGGATTTCATAGAAACCATGAAGGAACTTGTGGCCGTGCATAAGCCAATCATGTTGGATGGTAGAAACTTTGGACATTATAAGGCGAGGATGCGACAAATAATCAGATGAATTGATGAGGATGCTCGGACTGCTGTAAAAGAAGGTTGGTCTGTTCCCACCATGCTTATGGAGGACAAGACACTGACGCCAAAACCTAAAGACAGATGGACTGACTCAAATAGGGCAGCATCTAGGTTCAACTCTAAAGCTATGCTTGCTATATTCAAGATCATCCAGGTTTGCGAATCATCTAAGGAGACATGGGAACTCTGATCAATCACTTTGATGGAGATACAAGTGTACGGAGAACTAGGATTGATTATCTGGTCTCAAGGTTTGAAAATCTGAGAATGAGAGATGATGAGCCAATCGATAGGTTCATATCTTTGATTAGCGATTTAGCTACTGAAGCTTCAGTACTTGGCAAGAAGTATGAAGAAAAAGATTTGGTGAAGAAACTACTACGATGTCTTCCATCGCGGTTCGAGGCGTACAAAGCAGTTCTGAACATCGCTGTTGTCACTGACGAAATGAAGTTTGATCAACTATCTTGTGTCCTTCATGATCTAGAAAAGACTGACCAACTGTCAAACACCCAGAAGAGCAATGCGTTTGCTACTGAGTCAAAAGAAGATTACAAAGTCAACAAGATTGAGGATAGCCTAGGACTAATGGTTCAAAACTTTAACAAATTTGTTAAGGGAACGAAAAAGGTGGCTGTTTGTCGAATGGACGCTTTCAGAAGAATGAATCAGATCGTTCCAATGCCCATTCCTCAAGATATGATTCTTCAAAGGGTTATAGGAAGAAACGTTTCAGTGTCATGAGTGTGAGGGTTATGTACACTTTTCAAATGAATGTCCTCTTGCTAAGAGAAATAAATTGAAGGACATTGACAGTAAAGGGTTAGGACATAGTTGAAGCGAATGTTCGAACAACTTAATGAAGGAAAAATCTCTTGTGTACTTCAGTGATACATAATCACAAATTGACAGTGATTGTGAGGAACTTCTTCTAAACTATGTGGCATTGGTCGAACAAGATGAAGGGCATAAAGTTCAGCCAGCTGTCGATTCAGATAATGAAGAGGATGATGATCTCAATCCTGACCTTGAATCCGAATATAAGACACTCTTTGACAAGTTCGCTGAATTGAGTCATAAGTATCTGCACTCCTTAAAGACAAGGCTATGCTAAAGGATCAGGTAAACATCTTAGAATTATAGCAACCTACCTCATTGACTCCGACTTACTCTGGATCAAAGGAATCGGACTTGGAAGTATTATCTCTTAGAAAAACGATGGCTGAACAAGAACAAAATTAGAAGAACTTTAGGATCAAGTTCAATAAGTTAAGTGATCTACTAGGTCAGGAACTAGATAAGAGCAAGCTACTTGAGAGTAAGTTGACAGAAAACCATAAGAAGCTGAGAATGCTTAACTCTGTCTCTTCAACACTTGGTCACATTCTGACCCTAGGACAATGTCCGAAAGCCAACTTGGGACTAGGATTTAAAGGAGCTGCATATCATGTTACTGACATAGGAGAGAAAGTTTCCTTTGTGAAAGAAGCAACTCGTGCACAAGACAAAAAGAAGCTTGATGATATAAGACCTACAGATACTGCTATTAGAACTGAACACAAATCCATTGCGAGAAAACTTGGAAATGGATGCCTTTTCTGTGGTAAGCGAGGTCATAGTGTCGCATTTTGTTACTTTCTCACACATCAGTACAAACAAGTCCGGAGACTTAATCTATGCATCGTAGAACCTAAGGCGTATGGTCATGTTTGGATAGCTAAGCGTGACTTGTATCC